>SJYR01004280.1:94119-141264 GCA_006410655.1 Kobus ellipsiprymnus
ACACTATAAGTGCTGCTCAGACGATGTAGTCCACAAGGGCAGCCTCCTGGGGCACCAAGTCAGGTGAAAAATGGATCTATCGGGCAGACAGAGAAGAACTGGACACGGGACTTGACGGTCCAGGGCTTTTGGGGTTCAGCCCTTATTTTTCACCTTGCAGTATTCCTCATTGCTTCAGCCTCCTTTAGCACTTGACCCTCTCCTGTCACCTAAACTCCAACCATGTTAAGTGACGTGGGTCACTGATGCCTTGCTGCTCAAAGCAGGGTTCACAGACACGCGGTATCAGCATGCCCAGGGAGCTGCAGAGTTTCAGGCTCCATCTCAGATCTGCTGAATCCAGATCCACTGTGAATCGACATCCCCAGATGATTCCTGTGCTTTGGGAAGTGTAGAGGGCACTGCCCTCACGGACCACACCCGCGAGAACTCCAGGACTTCACAGAGGATGCACTTTTCTTAGTCCAGAAGTAATCCTAAAGGGATGCCCCTCTCCAACATGATGGGGATGCTAATTACTAATACATGGCTGATCTCCCCCACCTTAAGGGCATCTGGTGATTCAGGCTGACCTGGGTGCATAAACTGCAGAGTCCAGAGACAAACTCCAGAACAGTGCTTCTAATTACCCGCAATGGCTGAGGGAATACATGTGTGAGCAAGAGAACAGGAACATAGCCCAGTCTGGACCTCTCAGTGTGCTTTCTCGGGGAACTGATATGGATCCTGACAGAGGAATCACTTGTACGAGGACCATGCAAGCCTGGATCAGCTTAGGGTCCTCCTCTTGCCTAAATAAGAAAAAATCCAAAAGAGATAAACAAGAAAATAAAATATATGTTATATGTGTAAGAAGAAGAAAATTGTAGACATCTTCTCGATCAGGTTTCCATCCATACCAAGACACTCCCTTGAACCCCTCACTTATGGCAGCCAATAGATTATTTTTTGTGTGTTTAATTGATGTTCCTACTCAACATCTGAATAATATCAGATTAATTCTTCTAGATGTTTTATATTCATAGTCATCCTCCTCTAGGAAGTCTGCCGTGATACTTCTTCCCCATGCAGAAATAAGTGTCCTTTCTCTTTGGCAACATGATCTTCTGAAGGTATCTCTGCCACAACACATATCACATCACAGAATCACAGCCAGGCCCAGCATCTTTCTCACTGGACTGAAGTGAGGACCAAAAGCAAACACACAAGTGTCTTTTCACCACTGAAACAGCAGCATGTTGAAAAGTGTCTGGCATATAATGGACACTTACTATATTTGGGGGGGGGGTGGTTTGTTTTTTTGTTTTTGCATTAAGACTGCTAAAACACTTGCTATGGAGCACACAAGCTTTTCACCACTGAAACAGCAGCATGTTGAAAAGTGTCTGGCATATAATGGACACTTACTATATTTGGGGGGGGTGGTTTGTTTTTTTGTTTTTGCATTAAGACTGCTAAAACACTTGCTATGGAATTTTTATTTATGTGCTGTTTTTCTTTTTACGTGGCATGCTTTATTTAAATTGATATATAGTTGATTTACAATGTCATAGTAATTTCTGCTGTACTCGGTTATACACATACATCCACTCTTTGGTATATTCTCTCCCATTAATATATGTTGAATAGAAAATCATGGGAAATAACTGTTCCACATTCTATACACATGCAGAATGTGTTTTAAGTCCTTGTGAAAATTTCAAATTAGTAGTATTTCAGCAGAACTGGACAAATTCTCCTGGGCAGGTCCAATAAAAATAAAAGAACAATGTAATCACCCACTCTTTTCAGCTTCATTAAGTAAGGAATTGGAGGTAAAACTGAGAAGCCAGACAGCATTTGGGAATTTGATACATGTCTTTTAAAGGACTTAAAAAGAACAATTACGAAGACAGGGTTCCACTGTTAAAATGAATCTTAATTGAATCAGTCTGGAAAGAGAAGCCTGAATTAGATTTAAAGGGAAATTTAAGGGATTCTTCATAATTAGGTAAGTTAATTCAAAACATTCACAGTCTAATAGTTCCATCCACTCCTAGGGCTGGGTTGAGAGGAAAGAGAACAAATTAATAAGAAGTACTTCTATAAAATCGATACTATGTAGTTGAATCTCCTTGCCTCCATGGACTAGGACCTGAAGTGGTGGAGAAATTACATGGTGGGAATAAGGTGGTGCTCCAAACTGCAGATTGGAAATGCAAATCAAAGGAGAATTAACAGAGGCTGCATTTCCAAAGGCAAAAATCAATGAAAACATCTCAAGTCATATTAACAAACCTAAAGAAAATCTGAAATGAACAAGCAAGTACAGCTGTCTTCCCTGGAGTACTTCAGGAACACAGATGATCCGATGTACATCTAGACGTCACTGCCAGGCAGTTGCCAGAATCAGTTCATGGAAGCTGGGGCATTAGACAAAGTAAAGACGCAAGGCCCCCTGAATGTTCATTGCAGAGCTGTTACAACAGCCGAGCGATCTAAATGTTTCTCAGCAAACAAATGAATAAAGATGTGGTACACAGATACAATGAAATACTACTCAACTATTTAAAAGAATGAAATAATTTGTTATTTTTACTAATTTCATTAATAATAATGAAAATAATTTGCAGTAACATAGATAGATCCAGAGATTATCATACTAAGTGAAGTAAGTCAGACAAAGATAAATATCACATGATATCACTTATATGTGGAATTTTAAAAAATACAAATGAAGTGAAAGTGAGTGAAAGTGAAGTCGCTCAGTCGTGTCAGACTCTTTGCCACCCCAGGGACTATAGCCTATCAGGCTCCTCTGTCCATGGGATTTTCCAGGCAAGAGTGCTGGAGCGGATTGCCATTTCCTTCTCCAGGGGATCTTTCCAACCCAGGAATGGAATCCGGGTCTCCCGCATTACAGGCAGACGCTTTACCATCTGAGCCACCAGGGAAGCCCAGAATGAACTTATATACAAAAAAGAAACAGACTCATAGACATAGAAAACAATATGGTTACCAAAGGGGAAAGGCGGGAGGGCAGTGACAAACTGGGAGTTTGGACCTGACATGCACACACTGCTGTATATAAAATAGATAACCACTAAGGACCCACTGTATAGCCCAGGGACATCTACTCAATATTCTGTAGTAACCAGAATGGGAAAAGAATTTGGAAAAAGAAAAAAAAAAGCCCTGCATGTATATGTATAAAGATTGTGAAAAGATAGAAGGCAGGAGGAAAAGGGGATGACGGAGGATGAGATGGTTGGATGGTATCACTGACTCAATGGACATGAGTTTGAGCAGGCTCTGGGAGATGGTGAAGGACAGGGAAGCCTGGCGTGCTGCAGTCCATGGGGTCGCAAAGAGTCGACACGACTGAGCGACTGAACTGAACTGAACTGGTATGTATAACTGAATCACTTTGCTGTACACCTGAAACTAACACAATATTGTTAATCAACTGTTCTCCAGAATAAAAAAACAACTTTTTAAAAAATCGAAAAAAAGAAGATGCTAGGCATTGATGAAAGAAGAGAGGATAACATAGGGTTCCCCAAACACAAACCGTCTTGACTGTTACTGTGTTTGCACAAGACAGTGAAAGAGACTGTGTGTCTCCTATGTCCAGACCTTTGTTAGATGCTAGGAAATTCAGAAATTAATATGACTGTTTTAACTTCTCCCAAGAATGCATTTTTATTATCTACTCCCAAAGCTTATTGAGATGGAGTAGAGTATACTTAATTTTCTGAGGGATTACGGATATACCGAGATAAGTAAAAGACAAGCCCTGCATTGGTGATGTATCAGGTAGATACGACGCATGGCACCAGAATGCAAGCCTACCAGAAAAGAGGCAGCACCAGACTACTGCACAAAGCAAAGCTGGTCAGAGATTAATTCAGATGCGAGGAACAAGATGGAACTGAGTGATCCTTTGGCAGCCAGCATTTCAGTAGGAAGTAAAACAAAGCCAAGCGACCTCTAGGTAAAGGAACCAGCACACATCTCCTGGATAGAGAGATGTATACATATCTGAAGGATATTTTTGCCGGAAGAGAGATTATACATGATTCTCTTACTACAACCACCGCACACCACTCTCTACTATAATGAATTTTTCACAAAACACTTCATATAATGTATTTTACTTTATTATCCTCTTCACAATCCTGTGAGATGAGTAAAGCATAGGGTTTGATTCTCCATTTACATATGAGGAAGCTGAGGCTTAGGAAAATGAGCCAAAATTAGCAGAGCCAGAGCTGGAAGCTTTCTACCCCCAAATCTGATGCTTTCTGCTGTGCTCTAGACCAGCAAATTGGACCAGTAATGAAGGAATAGGCTGAAGGAGTGGTCATAACCACATCGTGTGACATCTTTAGTGTTTCTCTAGACAGTCTAGAATGTAACATGGAGATAGTTAATAATCAATATCTCACTATTTCGTTAATATTTGAAGCAGAGACTAGCAGTTCCAATTCTGTTGCAAATCTACTTCGGCAAAGAAAAACAATTTGGATCCGATATTATTTTCATGCACATGCTCATGAGTCATCTCCAGAGGAGCCCAAACACCTCCCCAACCTGTATCCTTCTTGACCTGCTCTACCAGAGGAAGCCCGAGATGTGTTGTGGTGGGCAGCCCCCAAGGTGACCCCCAATCGTTCATGACCTTGTACAATACCCCCTCGCCTCCCTGTGGGCTGGAATTACTGACTCGTTTC
Organism: Kobus ellipsiprymnus; assembly: GCA_006410655.1. Taxonomy (NCBI): domain Eukaryota; kingdom Metazoa; phylum Chordata; class Mammalia; order Artiodactyla; family Bovidae; genus Kobus; species Kobus ellipsiprymnus. The sequence goes on from SJYR01004280.1 coordinate 98,832, forward strand.
TAACAAAGGGAACAAAGCTGAACCAACAGCATGCCACTCCTGATTAGGTTATAAGATGGTGGCTTCTGACTCGGGCACTTTCTCTCACTCTTTGAAATTTCTCTGTGTACCACGGTTTTGGGGTGCCCTGTGGAGAAGCCCATAGGGTAAGAGATCAAGGCTTGCAAACAGCCACATACATGAGCTTGGAAGTAAATGTTCTTCTCTAAATCAAGACTTCAAATGAGACCACAGACTTGCTTGACAGCTTGACTGAAACCTCATGAGAGGCTTTGAGCCAGAGGCAGTCAGCAAAGTTTTGCCAAGAGCTGTGACCCACATTACACACCAGATCATAGAAGCTTGTTGTTGGAAGTTGGTACATCTGGGGGCATTTTGTTACACAGCAATAGATAACTCATACAAATTTTGAAGACTGCAAGGACTTTTCAAGAATATAAGCTGACCATCCTAATATACTAGAATTTTTAATGGTTGATATTTCTTTGGTTCATTTGCTTATTTTTTTCTGAAAAGGACATGGTGTCTTGTGAAGAGAGTAAGACTCAGCCAGATTAAGGCAGGACTCAGATATTTTCATTTTCAAAGGGCTGCATGGGTGATTTTGAAGGTAACCAAAGTTTGAAATCCATAGTTTCAGTGGAAATGTCCTAGCCTTTGGGACACTAAGAGCTGGGTTCAACCCTAGCTCTACCATATACTAGAAGTAACATTACTTCCAACATTACTTGTTTAAGTTGTTGGAGCTTCATTCCCTAAATATACAAATGGGAAGAAGTCTATCACCCTCTCAAAGTTATTGGCAGAACAGATAAACATAAGGGAGCTGAAAGGACTGGTGTTTGGCACATAGTGAGGACCCAGTAAAATTTCGTTTTCTCCCTGGTTCCCTGAGTTTGGCCTCAAACCAGGACTACATATGCAATGGTTAATTTTGCTGTGTCTACTTGACTGGGCTCAGCGATGCCTGGCTACCTGGTAACACATTGTCTCTGGATTTGTGTGTGAGAGTGCTTCCAGGAAAAATCAGCATTTGGTGAACTGAGTAAAGCAGAAGATCCTCCCCAGTGTGGGTGGGCATCACTCAATCCTTAGAGGGTCTAAGTAGAACAAAAAGGCAGAGGAATTCTCTCTCCACTTGAGCTGAGATTCCCATCTTCTCCTGCCCTCAGGCACTGATATCATCGGTACTCCTGATTCTCTGGTTACTGACTCAGTTGTTCCTATTGTTATTATTTAGTCTCAGAGTCACATCTGACTCTTTGTGACCACATGGACTGCAGCACTCCAGGCTTCGCTGTCCTTCACTATCTCCCAGAGCTTGCTCAAATTCATGTCCATTGAGTCGGTGATGCCATCCAACCATCTCATCCTCTTCCACCCCCTTCTCCTCCTGCCCTCAATCTTTCCCAGCATCAGGGTTTTTTCCAATGAGTCAGCTCTTTGCATCAGGTGGCCAAAGAACTGGGGCTTCAGCTTCATCATCAGTCCTTCCAATGAATATTCAGTGTCGATTTCCTTTAGGATTGACTTGTTTGATCTCCTTGCTGTCCAAGGGACTCTCAAGAGTCTTCTCCAACCACAGCTCAAAGGTATCAATTCTTTGGCACTCAGCCTTCTTTATGGTCCAACTCTCACATCCATATATGACTACTGAAAATATCATGCCTTGACTATATGGACCTTTGTCGACAAAATGATGTCTCTGCTTTTTAATATGCTGTCCAAGTTTGTCATAACTTTCCTGCTGACTCCGACAGGGACTTAAACCATTCTTGGCCTTCAAACTTGAACTGAATTATACCACCTGCTTTCCTCTTTCTCCAGCTTAGAGACAGCAGACAGTGGGACTTCTTGACCTCCAGAATACTATGAGCCAATTCCTAGAATAAATTTCCTTTTAAATCTGTCTGTCTGTCTATCTATTTATCTATCAATCTACCTGTCTACCGCCTGTTGGCTCTGTCTCTCTAGAGAATGCTGATTCATACAGAATGTTAATACTCACCAGGGCAACACTGCTAGAGCAGAAAGCCTTGGGGAGTGTAAGTTCACTGCGTCTCCCTTAAGGACTGAAAAAGTCTGTCACCTGATATTTATCTCTTTTAGGTCAGAAAGTAGAGAGCAATGGGAAAAATAAGATTGAGCCAAGAGTAGCCACCCAAACGTCTCAATCCTCAGCAAGTATGTTATTCCTGAGACTAAGAAAACCTTTTTCCCCCAGTGAAGTAGCTGAGAGAAAGATGCAAGATATGTGAATATGCGTGTACACATTTGTAAATATATGTACACACACATGCATGTACACATATGTATACATGTGTTTGTGTATACACATGCAAATATGTGTGCATAGATGTATACATACATGTATACACACATCTATATCTGTATGTACAGATCTGTATGTATCTGTGTCTTATGTGTAAACACACGCATAAGGCCTTGAAATCAAACTAGAGAGGGACTGTGTTGCATTGCCTAAGGATATGTGTTTTTTCTTTAAACACACAGAAGCAACCTGCCTAGAGAGCTGTCTGCATGGATTTATCACTCTGGAACCAGGGCACCGACAAGTTCTAACAGACGCTGTGGAATTATAGTCAAACAAAGACATATGTCACCTGAGAGCTCCTACACCACATGGCACAGTGCACCGAGTGGAAGCGTTTTGTCTTCTCATCTCATTTGGCAGCCTCCTCTCAGGGACCTCCCCGCCAGCACACTGCCCTATATTGCTCATGCCTCCTTCTTGCCGTGTATTTCTTTTTGCCTCAGCTAATTCCACTCAGGTATCATATGACTTTTGGTTTTCCTCCACTTGGGGGCATGCAAGTAACAATATGTGCTTACTGAAGACCAAAGACACCAGTCTGGTTGGAGAAGGCAGAAACTGGCTGAATCCCAGGCCTGGTTTTAACTCAAAGACATGCCTACATTTTTGTCTGTTCTCTATTCTTTTTTTTTTTTTTTTTTTTTTCTGCACCACAGGGGCAAGCAAGATCTTAGATCCCCAACCAGGAATTGAACCCATGCCCACTACTGTAGAAGTCTGGAATTCTAAGCCCTGGACCAACAGGGAGATCCCTGTTCTTTACTCTTTACCACATGAATGATTTTGAACATGTCTCTTAACGTCTTGTTCATCCAAACTCATTGGGTTATCAAGAAGATTAAAGAAGAACATCCATGTAAAATGCTGGTATGTGGTAAGAACCCTTTAAATTGTTGTTGCCATTTTTATCATATTTCATTTTATAAGCAAATCAATTTTCTAGTGCATCTCCATGGAGCTATTGAAGCAACTGAATGAGATAATCTATGCATTGTGAGTACTATGGGACTAGACACATTGTAGAAGCTCAGTATAAGCTACTTCTATTTCTTTCTCTTTCTTTCACTTATCTTCTGAAATCTTCCAGGAAGTAGAAAGGTATGTCAAAGATAGATGAAATACAGCATTCCAGAAAAGTGTCAGCTACCATAGCAACCCTAAGACAGTTTTTAAATTCTTCAGACAGGCCCTGGCAGTGCCCGGTTCTTTGTGACATTTCCCCAAACTCCCAGTTTCCTCCATATCCAAGAATATACATTTAATTTTCATTCTGAGAATAATAACCAAAAAAGAAGCCAAAAATAAAAGCAGGAACTAGAATTTGCTCTAGAGTTTCCCATATCTCAATCTTACTTGAAACAAAGTATGCTGAGATTATGAATGTAGACAACAAAGTTTATGATGACAAAGATCAGTTCCTCTTTGACAAAAATCTATGTTTCTGATCCATGATATAGAGGTGTTTCTGGGACACAGATACTGTTGCACAAAGAAACTTATCATTGAGTTGTGGCCAACAGTGGAAGCAATTTATATCACATCTTGGCTTGACCCCACTCAACACCCTTCTGGATGATCCTCTATTTTCTCACTTCTTCATTCACCTGCCAGATGAATGTTAATAATCATTGTAAACTTGAAAACCTAAATCTCATGATGTTGGATCCTCCTCAAGTCTGGTTTCCAAATAAATCCATGGAAAAAACTATGCTCACTACTCTCACCCATCAAAGCACCCATTGGCCAAAGTCAGTCTTGCAAATGACATCCCTTGGAATTTGCTGGAAATGTTGAGAAAGAAACTCTTTCTAGCCATTTAGCTGTATGATGCAGACTGAGATCAGTTTATGGTCATTCTTCCACTTCATTAGACCAGCTTGCCCAAGAGCAAAGCCCCTGCATAGAAAATCAGGACTAGGTAAGAGGTGAACAGAGGCAGCCACTTCATAATGGATTTTTCACAAACATAACCCATTTTTTATTTCTGGTTTTGTGGGGTTTTTTTTTTTTTTTTTGCCCTACCCTGCAGCATATGGGATCTTAGTTTTCAAACACGGATCAAACTCATGTCCCCTGCACTGGAAGCATAGAATCTTAATGGATTGACAGGGAATTCCCCAGTTTGAGCTATTTCTATCATATGCAGTCTAGAGACTTCTGATGAATATAATTGTATCTATGTATTATGTTTATTCAAAAATCCTTATAATATGATTCCTTGTCTTGTGATATGTCAGAGTCACAACATAGCAAAATGGAAAGTACACAGTTTTTTAAATTCATTATTTAATAGCTGTGTGACCATGGCTATATTACCTAATGTTGCTAAGTTCAAGTGTCCCATTGTTAATTGTGTGGATAAAAATATAACAATGTACAGGGTTTCTGGGATGAAGAAATGAGATTTCTGGATTCTAGTTCTGACATATGGTGGATTGAGCTAACACTGTAACATAGATGTCCCTCTTGCATCTTCCATAGAAATAATGGATAAAATAAATTCTTTAAAGATTAGATATATACGTGAACATAAAATCCAAAAAGGAACAGGAATACCCAGGTGCTCGAAATCAATGTTATCAGTTTATGACCTACTCTTGAAGTCTTTGAAGCCTAAAAATACAAATTAAAACAGATATTCTAGAGGCTTAAGGGGCCTTAAACCCAGAGAAGGGAAGAAGATTTGTTATTCGACCAGAACATCCAGAGAGTTTGAAATGAATATCCAAAGATGTTGAAATGAGTTCGCTGTGTAAATACCTAAGTCAAGGAGAAGCCAGAGAAATACTGTTCAATAGCCAAGGAAAGAGGGAACAAAGTTTGTCTCCAGCCAGGCCTCTGGCTGAGGATGAAAAAAATGAAGAAGGCCGTTTACAAGAAATTCTTAAACATACAAGTCTGAAGGATATGTTGGTTTTATTCTATCTGAAATACTCATGTGTGCATCCATTCTAGTCACTAAGTCATATCTGACTCTTAGCAACCTCATGGACTATAGCCTGCCAGGTTTCTCTGTCCATGAGGTTTTCCAGGCAAGAACACTGGAGAGGATTGCCATTTCCCTCTCCGAGTGCTCTTCCCAACTTGGGTATCAAACCCGAGTCTCCTGAGTCCACCTTATAGGTGGATTCTTTATCTGCTGAGCCATCAGGGAAGTCTCATCTGAAATTCTCAGTAATCTCTAAACCAATGAATTAGCAAATTAACTCAGCTCAAACCTGGAACACTCCTGGGACATCCAGGGGAAGGAAAATCAATTTTTTTCTGAGGCTACATTTCCAAAAATCAAGCTTCTCCCATCAATACCCCAAATAAAATACCCCTTATGAGGATACTATCTTTGATATCAATATTTGGATATCTCCCAAGTGGCGCAGTGGTAAAGAATCTGCCTGCCAATGCAGAAGACATGAGTTTGATCACTGATCCAGAAAGATCCCTTGCAGTAGGAAATGGCAACCCATTCCAGTATGCTTGCCTGGAAAATCCCATGGACAGAGAAGGCTGGCGAGTTACCATCCAGGGGGTCACAAAGAGATGGACATGACTGAAAGACTAATATTACTACTACATTCTTTTAACATAGGCAAGAAAGATACTAATTAAGTGAATGCAGAAAGCATTAATATGGATAAAGGTGACCTTTATAAATGATAAATGAATAATTCACCAGAAAGATAATATAATCCTGCATCTATGAGTACGTAAAACATAGATGCTAAAAGTTGAAGTAAAAAGGACATTTGATTAACTAAAGAATACTCAACAAAAAGATGTTAACACATCTTGGTAAGAAAATTATAAATCAAGTAAACAAAAAATACTAAGGATACATCCATGCTACAGAGTAGTGTCAAAAATTTAGGGGTGATACACTGAAGACAGAGTAAGCTTATTATACTATTTACAATTTTTACCTAGCTCTCTCCTGACTTATGGATTCAAATCAGTTCAGTTCAGTCGCTCAGTTGTGTCTGACGTTTTGCAACCTCATAGATGTTGCATGCCAGGCTTCCCTGTCCATCACCAACTCTTGGAGCTTGCTTACACTCATGACTATCGAGCCGGTGATGCCATCTAACCACCTCATCTTCTGTCATTCCCTTCTCCTCCTGCCTTCAATCTTTCCCAGCATCAGGATCTTTTCCAGTGAGTCAGTCTTCGCATCAGGTACCCAAAAGATTGGAGTTTCAGCTTCAGCATCAGTCCTTCCAAAGAATATTCAGGACTTATTTCCTTGAGGACTGACTGGTTTGATTTCCTTGCAGTCCAAGGGACTCTCGAGAGTCTTCTCCAACACCACAGTTCAAATCCATCAATTCTTTGGTGCCCAACTTTCTTTATGGTTCAACTCTCACATCCATACATGAATACTGGAAAAACCATAGCTTTGATTAGATGGACCTTTGTCAGCTTTTTAATGGGCTGTCTAGTTTGGTCACAGCTTTTTTTCCAAGGAGCAAGTGTCTTTTAATTTCATGGCAGCAATCACCATCTGCAGTGAATTTGGAGCCCAAGAAAATAAAGTCTCACTGTTTCCATTGTTTCCCCATCTATTTGCCCTGAAATGCTGGGATCGGATGCCGTGATCTTAGTTTTCTGAATGTTGAGTTTTAAGCCAGATTTTTCACTCTCCTTTTTCACTTTCATCAAAAGGCTATTTAGTTCTTCTTCGCTTCTCCAGGTCAGAATACTGCAGTGGGTAGCTGTTCCCTTCTCCAGGGGATCTTTCCAATCCAGGGATCGAACCCAGGTCTCCCACATTGCAGGCGGATTCTTTACCAGCTGAGCCACTAGGGAAGCCCCATTAATTTAAATACCAACTGCTATTCTTTCTTTTTTTTTTTTTTAACTTTATTTTGCTTTACAATACTGTATTGGTTTTGCCCTACATTGACATGAATCAGCCACGGGTGTACATGAGTTCCCAATCCTGAACCACCCCCTCCACCTCCCACCCCGTATCATCTCTCTGGATCATCCCTGTGCACCAGCCTCAAGCATCCTGTATCCTGTATCGAACATAGACTCTGCCTCCTTTGTCCCCAGAAGAGCGTCTTGCCCTAGGTAAGATGGGCCAGAGCAGGTGGGCCTTTGCAAAACCAATCTCCAGTGGCCCATTTCCCCTCCTAATTATTGGGTATAGAAACAACTGCACAGTATGAGAAAACAAAAAACTTATGTAATCCTGCTTTTAATTTATGCTTGCAATAAGTTTAGGTTGTGTCTAATTGCCTGTGCCAAACCCAAAGTCACAATGGGAGGAGAATGACAATGCATTTCTAAAAACAGACTTTGGCTGAGATTGCCAATGTATTGAGCAGATGAACTCTGAAGGTCTGAAGAATGGTAGTTTGCACATAATCAGTGAGCAACTCTTAGGACTTTAAAAATATACATGTGTACAAATGATCTGTGATTTTTCCTACGTGTGTTTCTATTGGCTTCTCTGACTTAAAACACACAAATCATATGCCTGAGTCAGTGACCCCAAATGCGACAGTAACAAGCAGAAAGGAATACTTTCTGGGGACTTCAAGGAACACGGTCATCCCTCCCCATGTAGGTCAAGCTTCCTCTGATGAGACTGCACAGACCAGTGGAGTGGAGGACAGATGCTCTTCTACAGCACTGGCTTTCTCTCTGCTTGGTCATCTGAAACAGAGACACTGTGTGTTTGTCCTTCAGGGAGCACTCTGAAGGTGATATGACAGCTATATGTACCACCTAGGAAAGTGGAAGGTAGAAATCAAGTGAAGAAGGTGGAAGTCATATGGCTCAGTGTTCATTTCCTATGGTCCTGAAAGATATTACTGTAAATCTAAAATATGTCCCTTATAACTGCCTAAGAGTGGGTAAATCATTTAACCTTCCTAATTTTTAGCTTCCTCTCTCATACATGGGAGAAATAATGTCTATCTCTCAGTGTCTGCAAGGGTGACATATGATGATTCATATAAAGTACTTACTGGTGTGTAAGACAATTCTTGGGCTTCCCAGGTGGTGCTAGAGATGAAGAACCCGCCTGCCAATACAGGAGTCATAAGAAACATGGGTTCGATCTCTGGGTCAGGAAGATCCCCTGGAGGAGGAGCTAGCAACCCATTCCAGTATTCTTGCCTGGAGAAACCCGTGGACAGAGAAGCCCTGCTGGCTACCGTCTATGGGGTCACAAGAGCCAGACACGACTGAAGTGGCTTAGAAGCAAGATAGTCCAAATGTTGGGTTGGATGGTGCTTCCAATCAATAAGCTCTGTCATGTATAAAGAACAAGACAAAATACTTAAAATGTTCTTAATGTAAAAATTTCTGAAAGTAATCCTCACCACTTTGTGAGGGCGTGGTGGTGGTTCAGTCACTAAGAGTCATGTTTATCTCATGACCCCATGGCACCCGCCAGGCTCCTCTGTCCATGGGGTTCTCCAGGCAAGACTACTGGAGTGGTTTGCCCTTTCCTTCTCCAAGGGATCTTCCCGACCCAGGGATCGAACCCAAGTCTCCTGTGTCTTTTGCATTGCAGGCAGATTCTTTACTGACTGAGCCAGCAGGGCGGCCCTTGTAAAGGCGTGATCTTGTTCATTTTACACATGTGAGAAAATAAAAGCTAAAGAAATCTGTGACCTGGCCAACCGCACATAGCTGGTAATGCGTGAGACCTGGCTCAGACCTGTGAATCAAATGCAGAAATTGCCCTTGTACTCAACCTGAGAGTAGAATTGTTTTCTCAACTCTTCTAGAGACTCTGGAAAACAGTGTTAACAAATACCAACAGCACTGCCTCACTGAAGTTGGTTCTTTTACTTGAAAAATTGGAAAGATAAGAAGAGTGAATTCAGTCTATAGGACAAACTACATTCTGCCTAAACTTGTGATTTATGGATGTTTTCAACAAACATGTATTAGTACCTTCCACATACCACTTAACCATACACTGAATACAAATGTTGTCCCCAGACACACACAAATGTAATAAAGAGTATGTCTGTATAGGCTTTAATAAATATTAGGTCAAATCTATGTTATTTAAAAGTAATATAGGGGCTTCCCTGGTGGTCTGGAGTGAAGAATCTGCCTTGCAATGCAGGGAACATAGGTTCCATCCCTGGTCAGAGAACTACGATGGCGCATGCCAAGGACCCGCTAAACCTGCGAGCTGCAGCTAGAGAATCCGAGTGCCCCAACAAGAGATCGCACGTGGTGCTGCAGTGAAGACCGGCATGTCACAACCAAGATCCAACACCTGCAAGTAAATAGATGAATAAATATAAAAATATTAATCTAGGATTTTTTAAAAAACCTTCATAAAAATGTAATATAAGGATCACCTGACTGTGGGTCTCATGGTATTTACCAATTCTCCCTCACTGGGACTCTGGCTGAGCCCTTAGAAAGCTAAAGGTAGCATCTATGTCAGCCAATACTAATGTCATATTTATTTATAGTGCACATTAGTTGGGCTTAGCATTAAATAAAGTACTAGTCTTTGGAGGATACATTTCCTCAAACGTTAGCTTTTAAAGGAATCATGCTTTAATTACCCAGAATTCATAAACTGTCTCCCTAGGTCTTTATTTTCATCCCAAATAGCTATCTTGTAAATCTATGAAAATGATAAAATTCAACAAGCGTGGCTCTCCTTGAATGTAAAAGCATCACAATAACCTCTATGAAATGCTATGGAGCTGTAATGGGAGGAGTTTAATTACCCTCCCCGGGTTTTCAAGGAAAAAAAAATTATTTTCCTGACTGACTACTGCCCAGAATGCACACCCCATAACTAATGTACCTTTTCATTTTGCTGATTTCCTATCTACTGCCTTCAAATATTTCTCCTCCTCCCACCTCTAGCCTCCTCTCTCCTGCCCAGCCCAACTGGGGCAGACAGAACATCAAGTCACACAGAATCACAAAGTGCTTTCTTTCTCCGGATCTGCTTTGCAACCAACCCATGTCTGCTCCATGGGAGTTCAATTGAAAACATGAAAATGCAATTGCATTGTTGTGGCTTTTCATTTCTTGTAGCTAATGCATATTTTGCTATAAAAATTCAAAGGTACATATAGTGGGTAAATAGGAATAATCTCTAAATTATGCATGGAGTATGCATTTCTATAGAAAAATACTGGTAGAATTATTTATTACAAAGGAGTGAATTTTTCATATATAATATAAAAAATAAACACTGAAAATGTGAGAACAAGGACAGACTAGATGTATGTAAATATACAGGTACATATATTGCTTCAATCACTTAATAAATACGAGGGCTTCTATGTCAGGAGGGTGCTAGAGAAGACTCTTGAGATTCCCTTGGACTACAAGGAGATCAAGCCATTAGATCCTAAAGGAAATCAACCCTGAATTATTCATTCATTGAAAGGATTGTTGCTGAAGCTAAAGCTCTAATACTTTGGCTACCTACTTCAAAGAGCTGATTCATTGGGAAAGACCCTGATGCTGAATAAGACTGAGGGCAGGAGGAGAAGGGGGTGGCAGAGGATGAGCAGGTTAGATAGCATCACTGACTCAGTGGGCGTGAATGTGAGCAAACTTATGGAGACAGTGGACAGAAGAGCCTGGCGTGCTACACTTCATGGGGTCACAAAGAGTTCACCATGACTTAGCCACTGAACAACAACGACATGTCAGGCAGGACTATGTTTGGGATGCAGATATGAGGAGACACATCCCTGCCCTCAAGAAGCTCCCTCTGATGAAGGGAGATAAACAAGCATATGGACACATATAATATGGAAACTATTTTAAGAGTAATATCAGAGTGTCTGCAAGTACATCAGGGCCACCAGGTTTCTTGACAGTATTAGAATAGTTCACATCTGATGTCAAACAACTGACCTGTGGAAAAGTCATCTCCTGTTCTACAATTGTCAGATGCATGAGCAGGAGTTAACATTCCTCTCTCAAGGGGGATCACTGGCAACATGCTTGGGGGAAAATTGTGAACATTTTTTAAAGAGTCAGACAGTAATCATCCTCTGAAGAAAATGAGGGATATGACAAAAAAATTTAGGATGGGCGTACTATTTTGTTATCAGCCTTCTGTTTGTAAACAATTTAGTGCATGTGTGCGAAGTCGCTTCAGTCGTGTCTGACTCTTGTGACCCCATGGACTATAGCCCACCAGGCTCCTCTGTCCATGGGATTCTCCAGGCAAGGACACTGGAGTGGGCTGCCATGCCCTCCTCCAGGAGATCTTCCCGAATCAGGGATCAAGCTTGTGTCTCTTATGTCTCCTGCACTGGCAGGTGGATTGTTTGCCACTAGCACCACCTGGGAAGTCCAAACAATCCTAGTCGAGAAGAAGAAAAGAGCAACGTTTCTTGGTTCTTTCAGACTTTTCCTTTTGGGGTTTTGTTTTCCTACTGAACAACCTGAACAACCAAGAAATGAAGGAAAACACAAACACGTGTAGACACAAGGGCTTCCCTGGTGGCTCAGCTGGTAAAGAATCCGCCTGCAATGCAGGAGACCTGGGTTTGATCCCTGGTTGGGAAGATCCCTGGAGAAGACAAAGGCTACCCCACTCCAGTATTCTGGCCTGGAGAAATCCCATGGACTCTGTCGTCCATGGGCTTGCAAAGAGTCAGACATGACTGAGCGACTTTCACTTTCACTTTGCAGACACATAGAGAGGCACATACACCATCATCATCATCATCATTATACATGTTGCCCTCAGGCATGAGAAGTCTAACATATACAGTTTCCCTAAAGTCAGGTTGGATAAAGATCTTTATACTGAGCAAGAGTGTTGTAGGAGGAAGGATGAAAAAAACATGTGGGGAGACAGGAAGGAACATTAGGGCACACACTTGTGGTATGTATGTGTGTGTGCTGGCAACTCGTAGGGGCTGTTTAGTGGGTGTTCTATAAAAGAGAAAATCTTCACCGGATTGAAGCTAATCCCTTAATCCCTTCCATTTGTACGTCAATTTACAGTCTTCAAGCACTTTTCCAACCATTATCACATTTAATCTTCACAAATGCCATGAAAGAACACGGGACAGGGATTAATCAGTCCTTCTAATGCAAAAGGAAAGGATGTGATTTGGCCAAGGTCACAAAGACAAGGAGGGACAGAGCTGGCTGAAACTCTGTGCTATTTAGTTTTATTTCTAGGCATATTCTCTCCTTTTCCTTTTTTAAAGCCTGGAGGTAGATATTAATTTGGGCCACGGGGAGAAATGAAGTAAACAAATGATAGTTTTATGCCAAGCAGTCATACCAGGTGAAAACTGACTCCTTCTAAGATCCTGCCTGTTCTTCTAAAATCAGTCAGAAGAGACTCGAAGCATGGCCCAAGGACCTCTGCTAGCCACAAACTGTGTTTTCATTCTGCAGTGAGGAAAGGGGTTTGTGCCTGAATGCATTCGTCACATTGCGGGCAGCATGTTTTTTCACGGCAAGACTTGGTTGATCAAGGAGGCTGTGCATGGCGTGGATGTTGGCATAGACTCAGGCTCCCATCACGGTCCTGGAACCAGCAGCCTTTTAAACAGTATGGCTCTTGACTAATTAAACTAATGACACTGAATTAATGAAACTAATGAGATTCCCTCTTGTGGGATTTCCAAATGCCCTTTCTCCTGGTAACAGTTCGCGTCCCTGTGGAGAACCTGGAATTCGGGGAGCTTCCAGTTGAGATCTTCCTTATAACTTCCTTGTCTTCCCCACTCTCTCAACTGGAATCAGTTCAGTGCAGGTCAGTCCTCAGTCGTGTCCGACTCTCTGCGACCCCATGAATCGCAGCACGCCAGGCCTCCCTGTCCATCACCAACTCCCGGAGTTCACTCAGACTCACGTCCATCGAGTCAGTGATGCCATCCAGCCATCTCATCCTCTGTCGTCCCCTTCTCCTCCTGCCCCCAACCCTTCCCAGCATCAGAGTCTTTTCCAATGAGTCAACTCTTCTCATGAGGTGTCCAAAGTAATGGAGTTTCAGCTTTAGCATCATTCCTTCCAAAGAACACCCAGAACAGATCTCCTTTAGAATGGAATGGTTGGATTTCCTCAACTGGAATAAGTACCCATTTATTCAGCCACACTCTTTTGAGCCTCTGCTTCTTGGCAGCTGTGGACTACAAGCTGATGAGGTCCACCAACATGGAAAAGAACATTAATGCAAGAAAGTGAGAAGGGCTAAGAATGGAGAAATGCATAGATGGCCCTGGAAAGACCAGGCAGGAACCGGGAGGTGAGGGAAGATCTTCAATAAGACACCCAAGAAGAAGTGATGACTGTACCAAGCTGGATGAGTGCTAGAAATTTACAAGACAGAGACTGGAGGGAAGTGTGTATCCCACAGAAGAAACAGCAGAAAAATCTCAAGGGCAAACTATAATGTGCTCACAGAACTATGAGCAATTTATTATTCAGTGGGGAGAGGTGCATGGCACAAGTGGGAGAATCCTGACCGTAAAGGATCATAAAGGATCTTTTATGTCAAAGTAAGAAGCTTAGTTTTCATTCTGTGGGCAGTGGTAAGCTGCTGAAGGCATTTCTGCAGGGTCATGAAGGAATAAGGTCAAAGTTTTTAGAGACTATCTCTCTAAAACTGTAAGACTGTTGGAGGAGGCTTAACAGGAGAAAGAAATTAACAGACTTTTGCAGCAATCCAGGAGGGCAGGTCTAGCCAAGATAGAGACAATGGAGACTTGGGAAAGAAATCTGAAAATTTTAAGAGGTTGATCTTGTTGATTAAAGATAATATTGGGTTGAAGATTGTTGAGAGAGGTATTCAGGGCAACATAGTTCAAGGTTCATGCCACATGTCGAACCCTAATGTACTGGTCCTCAACCTAGCATTCATTTCTCTTGTAACAAAGTAGGTTGCATGCAAATGTCAGGACCAACCTACCAGTGTCTGTTGACCTCTGCCCTGCACTGACCAGGTTGTGCATAGTGACCAAATCAGGCCAGCAACACAGCCAATCACACATGACCCTCTGCACTTGCTCGCAATCTACTCATCCATGGATCTGAGGTCCCACAGCAGCTTCCTGACCCTGGGCTCTGTCTCATGGTCCCCATCTCATCCCATCTTCTCCGCCTTGGTGGTTGCTTCCATCCTCTGCCCTCTGCCTCTGCCTCTCCCTCTCTCCAGTGACCCTGGGTGGGCTAACCCATTCTTCCTGTTTTGAATCGCATCAGATGAAATGACCTATCTAGCCAGCACTCAGGATCCCGGGGTACCTGATCCCAGCTTGCCAGCCAGCCTCCTGGGCTCAGCTGAGTGACTCTGCACTGTGTTAATGTCCCAAATGGCCTTGTGTTTGCTCCATCGTCCCTGAAGACTATGGGGCAGCCACTTCTCTTGGAGACCACGTAGCTCAGAGGGAAGGTTTCAGGACCTAATTTCTCAGCTGTCCAGGTAAGGCCCACAGTCCACCATTGCTCTGGTTGTTGCTTTGCTCCCTAAAGGTGAAGGAAAAGTGATGCTCACAGAGTGCCCACGTGCCCCGTGGGTGAGGCACCAGGAGGGCCAGATAACAACATCTGGCTCACAGGTGGTACCTGAATTCTCACAACCAGTGTGGTTTCTTCAACATACATTCCACGCCTGTGCTATGTATCACATACTGTTCGAGGGGTCAGAGATGTAGAGGGGATAGAAGAAAGGTTTCTTTTTGGCCGTGGAGTCAAAATTTTAGTAGACAGGAAAGGGACACGAGCAAACAAAAAATTCACTTAGTGCTAAGTTTTATGAAGAAAATAAAACAGCCTGAAGAGAGAAAGGGTTTTGGCAATTCTGAGTCTTTATGGTTCCATATTAAATTTTAGGAATATTTTTTCTTGTGATAAAGGTCATGGGTAATTTGATACATTAAATCTATTTACATTAAATCTATGGATTGCCAGGGGAGAGTGAGGAGGGGAGGGATGGAATGGGAATTGGGGATTAGCAGATGGAAACTATTTTATTTTATTTAGAATGGATAAACAATTAAGTCCCACTGCATAACACAGGAAATTATATTAAATATCCTGAGAGAGACCATAATGGAAAAGAATGTAAAAAAGAATGTGTGTAAGTATATATATATATATATGTATATATATACACTAAAAAACTAAGATAACATTGTCAATCATTTATACTTCAGTTTTAAAAAAGATAAAGGGCAGTGGGAGAGAGTGTTTAGGGAAGCCCCTCTGAGAAGGGGCATTTGAATTGAGATAAGCAGGGGTCAGCCCTGATTCCTGAGAAGGTCAGTAGGAAAAGTCTTTAGTCGGACGGGGCAGCTGGTACAGACACTCCAAGGTGAGGACCAGCTTAACTAAATGTAAGGAACCCATGGTAAATTCATCATGGACACCCATGTAGAAACTGGATCTTGTTTCCAAAATTCTGCTCTGGAAGAAGACTGCTGCTTCTCGATTTCCCAGTATCTTAGTACATGTTCTAACGGACATGTTGTGCTTCCTCTCTGTTTTGTCCTATCTTGGTTGCATATACACATATATTAGATCATTTCCAAATGTGCCTTCTTTGCGCTATTTCAAATTTTTCAAATGCAAGCTATTAAACAATAAAATTATCAGAAAAAAAGAAAGCAGTCTGTTGAAAACCACCAAGCCATGCACAACTGAACTTAGTAAATCTTAGATTTTGACCCGGGATTATTTTCCAGTCAAATCAACAGAGCCATACAGAACGCCAGAGATGGGGAAGGAACCGCACTGGGAGGGTGTGCTGGACAGAGCCAGGGGTTTCCAGGGTCCTGGGACCCAGGAACCAGGCAAAAGGAGGCACAGAGCTGGCATGACTCGAGCACCTCTCACCCTGCCTCCACTCAGCTTCATTGGCCCCGTGTGAAGTGAGGGGCTCACTGTTTTAATAGAACAATGTGCAGCGTAACTCAAAGGGTCTGAGAGCAGAAACTGGTCATCGGGGGGTCCTGGTGGGTGGGGTGGCCGTTCTGGCGAGTGACCTGCTAATGGTTAGCCTTGGCCTTTCCCTTTAGAAGTATCAAATTTCAGAGCACTCCACACAAGCAAGCACAAGTACTTCAGAGGACTATTATTCACATAGGTATAGGCCAAATGACCCTGGAAAAAGCAACCTAAGACTTTCATTAAATCATCCAGAAAGAGCAGAAAAACAGACTGCAAACTCATTGTCTGTGCTCTCTGGACTCAACAAATGGATTTTGGACTCAGCTGTCGGCAACACGAGTTCCACTCTAACCAATCGATTCAGAGCAGGTGACTGGTAATTTTTTTTTTTTAACCATCACTTGTCTCTATGTAACTGCATGGTTTCTGCCTTTGTCAGGACAGGTTTTCACTGGACTGCTCTCTCTCCTCCCTACCCATGTTGGGAAAACCCCCCAAAGCTTTAAAGTCATCGTTTCTGATTTATCCTTTGCAGTTAGTATTCATGTCTACTTTGCCTTTGTTTTCACTTGTATTAGTACATTCTGACACGTCACACTGAACAGAGACCTGCATTTCTTGCTGATCTCTCCCAGTAGTACTTTTGAGAAATATTTTCTTGACCTCACCACAAGGCATGTAGGATCTTAGTTCCTAACTAGCCATTGAACTCATGGCTCTTGCATCAGAAGTGTGGAGACTTAGCCACTGGACTGCCAGGGAAGCCCCTTGTCTCTTCCAGTATTGTTGATATGGGAATATACCTATTCACACAGCAAACAGTTAGGCAGTGATTTTAATCCATGTCCTATGTTACACACCAGATCTGTAAATTCAGTAAATACCCCTGGTGCTAAGTGCTGATAATACAGTGAGGGGGCAAGTAGAGGGAAAGAAGAACAGACAGGGAATAACGGAAGAGTAAATGCACTGTGAGAGATATGTTCGCAAAGAACTGAGAGAGAACAGAGATGCTCACTCCCCAGCCCCAGGGGAGACAGGTGGGTCAAAGCAGCCTTGCAGAAAAGGGGACCCCTATTCTTCGTTTTTGCCAGTACTTTATTCTAGTGAACATCCAGGAATGGCTAAAATCTGGCTACAAATGTTTGTTTACATAATACCAGCTTTCCAAATGAAGGAGAGTGTCTCTAGGCACCACTGAATAAGGGATTTAGGTATCAAGCACCTATGGTAGCATTAGGAAATCTCAGGAAGATTTGACATCCATGGTTTCTGACACTCAGAGATGATCTTTGATCCCAGTTGGCCTGACACTTGCTTCTCTCGCCTTTGAGAGTGTTGCTCTAGGCATCTTTAGACCTACACAGCTTTTCCCCTCAGCCATGCTGTCTGTCTCTCCCTGAAGGCACACATCTTTCCAACATAAGCAACTGAAATTTCAGTGGGAAAGCAAAAGAGAAACAACTTTCTTTTGGACCTGCCAGGTTTAATCAAGAATCCATCGTCTCTCCAGCTTCCAGACTACGTGGTTCAAGAAAGGGAGATATAGATGAGGAGGTCTCTTTAGGTATTTCATTCACATATTCACATCCACAGGAGAGTAAGATATGGTTTCATCAGAACAAGAGGTGAGCAGAGGGCACTGGTACAAGTGTGCCAGCTGCTAAGGTTCAGGAGCATAGGTTCTGGTGTCAGCAATAAAGGAGTTCACCCTCTGGCCATGCCAGTCACTATGAACTTGGCTGTGTTATTTCACCTGCCTGATACTGTTTCCTCATCTGTAAAATGGACATTGTCTTGGAATCTACCTGATAGGATGAGAATGAAACTTGAGAGTCTATGGTGAGGAGGGCTTTTGCTAATAGTTTTTCTTATATAAACAATCATCTCAATTGTAGAAATTTATTCTTAGAGCAAGTTAAGCATGGTTAGTGTTTGAAAAATTGGAGGAGATTTCTCATGATCAAAGAATGAAGCCAACCTCAACAGGAGGAGAAGTAATGTTGTAAATTCCAATTGGAATGTCTTTGATGAAAAGCCAGGGGTGGAGAATTTTCACCTAATGCTGATTCAGATGATGTGTTCTACAAATGGTGTTGTTCCCAGAAACAGCTTCAAGTCTTTGCCATTAGCAAATACTGTGCAGAACACTTTGGGGAACACAAGGGTGAACTGATGCCTTAAGGGCATGGATTGTGTTTATTCATTATCTGTCAGATAATAGATGGTAAATAAACATGCTCCAAATGAAGGGACTAGAAAAGGCTTCAACTTGATTCTTATTATTTATTTTTTTAAAACAAGTGTGCAAATAATGATAAGGCAGTGCAGAGTGTGGTAATTGCTCCAAGTTTGACACAGGAGAAGAGAGATGGGATAATACCAAAAGTGTGATGGATCAGGAAGAAGAGGGGGAGATTTATAAAACATCTCGTCTCTGCCTGTACAACCTCGAGTAAGTCAGTTCTAATTGGTGTTTATTGAACACCCATGATGCACCAGAAATCTACCAGACTTCTTAATGGAGGGTCCCTGACATCCCCGTCTATAAAATGAGGGTGGTAGCTACACTGAATTCCTTGGCTCTTTGTGAGGCATTAAGTGAAACAGCATATACAGAAGCACTTTTTTAAACTAAAAAAGTGGTTTCAAAGTATGCATCGTTGTTGTTAAGTCTTCTGCTCTGGGAATTGATTAAGCAGAAAAAGATGACTTCCAGATGGTGCAATGAACAGAAATGGCTTCCGCACAGGGACCAGAAACTTAGCTGAGTCCCTTTACCTTGTATCTGTTGAAACATCATGGAGCATTGCTGAATGTTTCCAAAGAGAAAAGAGAAAAATGTACTAATTGAATAAAAGCTGGATGTTTATTATAAAAAATGTCATTCAAAAGGCTTTGGAAAACATGCTTGGCTAATTAGCTATTATGATCAGGTATCTATGGAAACTGTATATCAAAACTCAAAATAGACAATGATTTAACCATTTAACAGAGAAGACCACAGAAGCTAGCCTTGCTGAGTGATTTCTTGTAACATATAGAATAGGAGAAAATGTAGAATTTGAAAAGAAAAGAATAACATTAAAATGGCTCCAAAGTGCAAATGGGGGAGTAGAATAGATAAAGGAAACTATTTGCATGACTAAAGGCCATGCCTGTTTTATGTACATTAGCAGCATTAGCTGCAAGGCAAATTGGGCCCTTGATAAGATAATAATCTGTAGGAATATTTCATATATATAATCAATAATACAAAAAAAAAAAACAAATTTTATTTAGGTTGTCTAACAAAACAAAGATGAAAAGGATCAGATCTCTGTCCTTGAGGAATTCACAGTATGGAGACAGTCATTCAAGTGGAGAAGATGCGTGAGATGGCACCGGCAACTTGCCATGACCTCGAATTAGGGGCACCATGTCTTGGGAAATGACCAAAATCGTGGGTTTTGAGGCTTTCTTGAGACTTTAAACACAGTACCAATATATACTAATTTAAGCTTCATAAAACCCTATAGTGGGTTTTGAGTATAACTCAAAAGCCTATAGATTAATCCTATCAGCAGGCAAATGTTACAAATAACGAAGCAGATGCTCAGAAATATTCCGTGACTTGTCCATGATTGCCTGGCTGAGAGTCAAGATTTCATTTAAATTGGTAATTGCCTGACTTACAAGCCCGGCGTCTGCAAGCAGCCTCCCACTCTGGTGTATTCCCTCCTGAGCCTCCCTCCCAGCTCCCCATGTCACCCCTCTAGGTCATCACAGAGCTGAGCCCTCTGTGCCACCCAGCAGCTTCCCACTAGCTCTCTGTTGCACGCAAGGTAGTGTATATACATCAGCACTACTCTCTCAGTTTGTCCCATCCTCTCCTTCCCTCACGGGGTCCACAAGTCTCTACATCCATGTCTCTATTCCTGCCTGGCAAGCAGGTTCATCGGTACCATTTTTCTAGACTCCATATTACTCAGCCTTTGAGAAGGAATGAAGTTGGGTCACTTGCAGTGATGTGGATGAACCTAGAGTCTATCATACAGAGCAGAGTAAGTCAGAAAGAGAAAAACAAATGTCCTACATTAACGTAAGTATATGGAATCTAGAAAACAGTACTGCTGAAGTTCTGTTTTAATCTGGAAACTTCACTTGCTTGCGACTTCTTTAACAACACGTGTGACTGTCCTAATGACAATTGTTGACTCGAGAGATGACCCTTGGTCTTGGAGTAGATGTCCATGAGGAGGCTTGGCACAGGCAGAGCAAGTGAGCACCAGGGTACAGCCAGCAAGCACTACAGTAGCACCTGGTCGGTTTCGGTGAAAGGCTGCCTTGGGAACAGAATGGAACTCCAGTCATTTTTAGTCTGCTTTTGATGTATGTAAATGTAATACATGTGAGAAATATAACCTAAGGAGGAAAGGTAAAAATATTTATTTTACATGAAATATTCATTCCAAACTGACTGTGAAAGGTATGACAGGTATAGATGCTGTATTACCTAAAAGAACTAATAAGAAGTCCCCCCAAAAGTATAACTCAAAAAGCCTATAGATTAATTAAAATGAAATGCTATTCATTTCATATTAAAATAATCCAAAAGAAGGAAGTAAATGAGGGATGAAAGAACAAAAACCAAAGGAGACAAGAGAACAAGTCATTAAGTGATATACTTAAATGCAGTGATATCAATATTTATGTGAAATGTAAATAGTCAAAACACACCAATTAATAGATCTCAAATTAAATTGGTGGGGAAAAGACCTATTTCTATCTATAAAATACCATTGTTAAATATAATAATGCAGATAAATTGCAAGCAAAAAGATGGAAAATGATGTATTAAGCAAATGTTAATTTTAAAACAAAAAAAATGGAGTGGTTTTTAGCATTAGATCAAGAAAACTTGATGTTGTTCTCCCTAGTGGGAGTCCCCCCCCCCACCCCCATGGTGCTCTTGTGGTTAAGACTCTGCCCTTCCACTGCAGGGGGCACAGGGTTAGTCCTTGGTCAAGGAACTAAGATCCAAAATGCCACAAGGCACAACAACAACAGAAAAAAAGTAGAAAAATAAAATTAACAGTGTTTATTATTTCTTAGGGCAAAAAAGAAACCTTACCAGGGATCAAAACAGATATCATTGATAAAATGGACAATTCGCCAAGCATGTTGGCTTGTGTGGGCTGCCATAACTAGGTACCGCAAACTGAATGACTTAAACAACAGAAATTTATTGTCTCCCAGTTCTGGGAGCTAGAAGATAAGACTCAGTCTCAGAAGGCTGACTCCTGCTGAGAGCTGAGAAAGAATCTGTTTCTTGCCTTTTCCCTAGCTCCTGTTGCTTTGCTGGCAATCTTTGGTGTTCTTGACTTGTAGAAGGATCAGCCCAGTCTCTGCCTTCATCTTCACGTAGGCTTCTGCTTGTATACATGTCTGGGTGCAAGTTTCCTCCTTTTACAAACCAGCCACTTCTGCTGGGTTAGAAGCACATTATGCTGTATTATGTCCTCATCTAACTACATCTGCAACCATTCCCCAGATAAGGTAACATTCTGAGATACTGAGGGCTAGGATTTCAACGTACAGATTTGAGAGGGACATGATTTGACTTGTAATATCAAAAAACATTGCAATACTAAATGTCCATGACTATAAATTCAGATTTTCAAGCTACATGGAGCAAAAACTGGTAGAACTAAAAGGAGAAATGGACGAATTCACAAATGTAATCTGAGATTTATGAGGGACAAGTTAAGGCCAGACGATGACATATATCCAGATGAACAACAATGACCCTTGCGAAAGCAATAAAGAGTGAGGGAGTAACGAAAGAAAATTGTCTTTGTTTACAGATAGCGTGATTGCCTATGCAGGAAAAATCCAAAGGAATCTACGAAAAGGCTCCTAAAATGAATGATTGAGTTCTGCAAGGTCACACTTTACAAAGGTAATATAAAATATTTCTATAAACTAGAAATAAACAATTGAAGATCAGAAAATTTTAAAGCAGTACTTACTATAGCATCCAAAAAGGAAATATCTAGATACATACTTAATAAAATATGGGCAGGATCCAAAGGTTGAAAACTACAAACCCCTAGCGAAATTAACAAGTATGATCTAAGTAAACAGAGAGAAAAATACTGCTTTGTGGATTGTAAGACTCCATGTTGGAACTCTTAAATTCATCTACAGAGTCAATGGAATCCCAGTTATTATCTCCTATTGACAAGTTGATTGTGAAATTTGTATAGAAAGCAAAGCAATAAGAAAAGCCAAACAATTTTGAAAAATGACACATTTGCAGAACTCACACCATCCGATTCTTCATTGCAAGATGTTCTATAAAGTTACTGTAATTAAGACAGTTTTTTATTGGAGAAAAGATAGAACTTTTGTGTACCTGGATTACGTAAGAAATTAATACTGACTTCTGCTCCCAAGCTCACCACATTTTTCCTTCCATACCTCAACCTAGTCTTACTTCTCAAAAACATCAGTAGTTGAGTATTACACACCAAGCCAGAATCACAGGAGCTAAATCATAGGATTTCCTACACAAGGACAGAACTGCCTTGAAAGTGAATCTTCAAGGCCAGTAAATTTCCCAAGCAATCTTGTTTTCCTTGATCCCCCATATCTTTACAAGTCCTGATGGGGTTCTAGGATATTATATGAACAATCCCATAAGAACCCAGTGGCACTACCCTGCCCCTAACATTCATCTATTAATGCAAGTCACATCTCTAACATGGCACTTTGAATCACAAACCAGGAAATAAAACAAGTGTAAAATACTAAATACTTTATGTTTCACAGAACCTCTGAATATATCCAACTGTTTTTCCATTCAGCACAACTCTGCAAGAAATAATTTCAATAATCGTGACTCCACATTTCTATGTTAAATACACACATATGTACATATACACATGCAAATGCACACCCACAAACACACCAATTATTTATTAATGCATATGCATTATAACCATATTCCAAAATGGGTATGTAGATGTGAACTTTCATTGTACATGTAACCAAACATAAACTGTGATACAAATGAGCATATTTAATAACTAAATTTAGTATGAATTAAAAATCTAGGAATAAATTATGCACTATTAATGAAACACATTGGCTGGAATTACAATCCTTGTGTCAACAGTAGTGAATAATTTAGATCTTCCAAATATACCAATCCAAGGTATATATAAAGATCTGATATGACCTGATTTGGAAGTTTATTTTCTTAAGACAATGTCTGGACAATTCCTTGAGCACTTGGAGGCACAGGTTCCTCATTTACAGAACAAAGGAATAAGAGTTACTTACCAGTGCATTTGAGTTTCCGTTGAAGTCTTACTTTCCGGGCACTGTTCTAAATGACTTGTACATATTTGCAGACTTTTGATTCTCACATAATCCTATGAGGGAATTATTAACTCTGTTTGACAGGTGAGGAAACTGAGGCAGACTGATGGGGAGTGACATTATGAGTTAGTGCTAGGAGCATGATTTTAAACCAGGCCTTGGAACTCACCTGGCAATTACTACTACTACTACTTGATACTAGATTTTGCAATGCTGGTGGGTTTGTCTTACACCTGTAACACTCATACATTCTTAACAGAAATATAAGTTGGTACAACAACATGGGCCAGCTGTGTAGCAGCATATATTAAGGGTGAAGATGTACAGATGCGGCGACCCAGCAATTCTATACCTGGACTTAACATCCAACAAATACACACTCATTCACCAAAGACAAGGGACAAGACCATCCATAGGAACATGACTAACTGAAAGCTTTAAATAGAATATCAGGTATTACAAATTTTTTTTTAAAAAACCTGTAAATTTTCTCAAATCCTTGATGACTTCCACAAAAAAATGTAGAGGTATACTGAGTGAAAGATCCCAGGCATGACAAAGTATAGCATATAGGTACATATTTTATACCAAGTTAAAAAACAGGTAAATCACATATGTGGTTTTTCCAGTAGTCATGTATGATGGTGAGAGCTGGACCATAAAGAAGGCTGAGCACTGAAGAATGGATGCTTTCAAACTGTGGTGCTGGTGAAGAGTTGAGAGTCCCTTAGACTGCAAGGAGATCA
The DNA here is from genome assembly GCA_006410655.1 of Kobus ellipsiprymnus. Lineage (NCBI taxonomy): Eukaryota > Metazoa > Chordata > Mammalia > Artiodactyla > Bovidae > Kobus > Kobus ellipsiprymnus. The sequence goes on from SJYR01004280.1 coordinate 123,135, forward strand.
AACCAGTCAATCCTAAAGGAAATCAATACTGAATATTGATTAGAAGGACTATGCTGAAGCTGAAGCTGAAGCTCCAATACTTTGGCTACCTGTTGTGAAGAGCTGACTCATTAGGAAAGATCCTGATGCTAGGAAATTTTGAAGGCAGGAGGAAAAGGGGACCAAGGAGGATGAGATGGTTGGCTGGCATCACCAACTCAATGGACATGAATTTGAGCAAACTCCAGGAGGTAGTGAAGGACAGGGAAGCCGTGCGTGCTTCCATCCCTCAGGTCACAAAGAGTCAGACACGACTTAGCAACTGAACAACCAACCACATAAGTGACGTTACAAGTCAGGGGAATAGTTATCTTTGGGAGGAAGTGTGATTGGATGGGGATAGGAGGGCCTTCTATCATTCTGGTATTGTTGTGTTTCTTCATCTTGGTGTCAGTTACACAAATGTGTTTAACCTGTGAAAATTCACACTAATTATTTGTGGACACCCTTAGCACATGCAGATACAATCCACCCCTGCACACTGGGTTTTTTCCCATGGTTAATGACACCAGCGGTGCCAACGTTCACTCTCTCCCCAGCCTCAGCTGCTAAGCCCTTCTCACACAGAAATTCTGTGCTTTCTTCTTTTTTTGTCCCCTGCTGGGCCTGCCTCTTTGTCCAGTACAGGAAAAAATAATTAGGTGTTTATTGCTGACCCATTGAAGTGTGCAGAGTTAAGAAGTCTTGGCTCTTAGAAATCTCAACACTGGAAATGACAGAAGTTGGCTTCACCCAGAAATTGGGTGTGACCACATTCTAGTCTTTCCACAAATTAAAAGAAAAACAAAAAGACAATGAAAACACTTCAGGATGGGTAAATAGGTCTGTCTTGGTAGCAGACACTTCTCCCTTCTTCATACCTCACACGGATTCATCGATGAATTCACTCATGCACACTGCAAGAAGCTGAAGAAAGATCTTAGCTGAGTGGAGAAAAGAAAATAGAGAGAAAGAGAATGAAGAAGAGAAAAGGGAGCAAAAGAGAAGGCAGTCAGAGAATTCCTCAGTGGTTCAGTGGCTAAGATTCCGTGCTCCCAATATAGAGGACCCAGGTTCAATCCCTGGTCAGGGAACTAGATCCCATATGCTGCAACTAACAACTCCTTATATATTCCCTGTCATAGTACTCAGCATATTTCATTGTATATGGTGGTGGTGGTGTAGTCGCTAAGGCGTGGCCGACTCAGCTCCTTGCAACCCATGGATGGCAGTCTACCAGGCTCTTCGTGAGATTTCCCAAGCAGGAATATTAGAGTGCGTTGACATTTTCTTCTCCAAGGGATCTTCCTGATCCAGGGTTGGAACTCAAGTCTCCTGAATTGCAGGCAGATTCTTTACTGTCTGAGCCACATCCCCATGACAGAAGGGAGCATCTTCCCCACTCACAGCTGCAGCCCAGTGCCCAACCCCTGTTTCAGCACCTGGCACTAGCATATGCATGATGTATATTTATGTAAGACAGAAGTATTTTGATGCACATAATTGTTCTGGAAGTTTATTTTAAAAGTAGATGTGTTGGATTCTGTGAATTTGTGATACAATCCAGGAATTTGCATTGGGTCAATCATTTTTCAAATTTCAATGCTGGAAGATAGTCTGCGGGTGTTTATTGAGTGAGTTAATGTTTAGGTGGATGGATGGGTAGATTGATAACAATGAATAAATATTGCATTGGCCTAAAGATTCATCCAGGGTTTTTTGTAATATTTTACAGAAAAACCTGAATGAATTTTTGGCTAGCTCAATTACATCCATTGTTATTATTGTTGTTGTTTAGTCACTAAGTTGTGTCTGACTCTTTGCGACCCCACGGACTGCAGTGTGCCAGTCCTCCCTGTCTTTCACCATCTCCCGGTGCTCATGCTACATCCATTAGCCATCAAATTAATGAATGAACAAAGAAACATAATGTTGAGCTGAGGCTAGATCTGAGATGATGTTGACCCCATTAAGATTCATTTTACTCTTCCCTGAGTTCAGACTAAATAGATGGCAAGTCTTCCCTTTGACATCTCTTTAAAGCAAATGCTCTGGAATGAATGATAATCATCATTATATTTTACTCACTCCACCAACACTCCAGATGAAGACTTTGTGCTAAATATTTATAGAAACAAACAATTGGGAACTAGCAAAAGTCTTCATCAAATTGGAAGTAAACACTGGCTTGCCATTTAAATAACCATCATCTCCCTACACGTGAACTGCTCAAGACCAACACTGAATAAATGCAGAGAACACCTCTATTAGTGAAAAATGAAGAAAATAGTATTTATGAAATGAGTAATTTTAATTTGATGACTGTTTATAAATGTGTTTACATATGAATTGAATATTAACCTATAGCTTGAAAGGGTTTAATTAGCCTTGGAATATTGTTTTGGAGCACAAGGAAAAATAACCAATTCACAAAGGGAAAGGCAGAGGAGATCTGCATGCACAAATGAGGTCAATTAATTAGGCAATTTGCATATATTTGAATGGTTATTCTCAGGGCCGTTTTTTCAACATTTGGCTCTTCCTATTCCCATATTGTGTTTTCAACTTTCTATTTATACAACACATCAATCACTCAGCCGCTCTGAGTGCACCATGATTGGCTCAGTTGCAGCCCTGGAGACCACAGTCTTCCTGAGAACTAGTTATCTCGACACAAAAGACACAATTACTTGTCCAAATAAGCCCTAGAATGACAAGGAGGGAAATCAGGTTTCAACCAAAACAACGAATTTGATATTGACCCATAAAATACTGGGCTTCCCAGGTGACTCAGTGGTAAAGAATCTGCCTACCAGTGCAGGAGATGCAGGAGACATGGGGTCCATCCCTGGGTCAGGAAGGCCCCCTGGAAAAGGAAACGGTGACCCACTCCAGTATTCTTGCCTGGGAAATCCCATGGACAGAGGAGCCTGGAGGGCTACAGTCCACGGGGTCACTAAGCATCAGACAGGACTGAGCAACTAACACTTGCACTGAGGAACTGGGAACATGAATATTTCGGGGGTGAAGGACCTGGGGGGCTTAGTTTGCAGTCACTCTAGTCTGTTCCTTAGGGCTTCCCAGGTGGCACAGCGGTAAAGAACCCACTTACCAATGCAGAAGACCTGAGAGACACAAGTTCAATCCCTGGGTAGGGAAGCTCCCCTGGGAAAGGAAATTGCAGCCCACTCCAGTATTCTTACCTGGAGAATCCCATGGACAGAAGAGGCTTGTGGGCTACAGTCCATGGGGTCGCAAAGAGACAGACATAAGTGAATGAGCACACACGCACATTGAATAATTGGTAAACAATGAGTAGACTATCATAGAAACTCGGTAATTAATTCTTGAACGAGTAAATAAATGAATGAGAGCTATCTTGGATTTCGAGAATCATTGAATGCAGTATTTTTTAAAATCATTGCAATAGTATAATTTAAACCTTTTAAACCCCACCCCCCACAAAAATGCTTTAACCCTCTATGTGGTGCACTGGTCCATGTCTCAGGAAGATTTTGTGAATCCTTGCTGTCCTCCAGTTTCTTTATAAAAATAAAATGGATACTTAACATGTATCTACAATGAGTTATTTGGGTCCTTTAGGTTTTGAAAATTCCCTCAAGGGATCCTCCACCTTCCCAATGTCAAGGCAGTCTTACGGAGAGTTCTCAAACAACTATTTAATCAAATAATGATAAGAATAACTAGATAGGCAATGATACCTAACCTCTCCTCCCTGCCAATAAATGCAGAAGGAAGCCATTGTTGAGCAAATGTCCGAGAATTAGAAGTCAGTCTGGGGACAAATAATCACCCCATCAAGAAAGAACCCGTTCTTCATAGGTTTTATAAAGTATCCAATTGTGCAAAGTGCTATTACATGAACTATCCAATATCAATTTATGGACGATGTCATTGTCCTCATTTCAAACGAGAGGAAATCTACTCTTTTTATTGGAGTGGGATAGTCAAAGCATTATCACTGTGACACAATTTGGATCCTCAAGCTTGCTCAGCCTTAAAGGCCAATGAATGGTCCAGAGAGCAGTGCAGAAAGAAAATCCATTCATTCTGAGTGGGTTAGCATTTAGTGTTGTATCCCTTGTGTGTCATAATTGTAAGGAAAGTGAGCTGGCCATCCCCCACAAGGGTTCCCTAATTTGGGGGAAGATATATTAAGTATTTAACTACAGTTAGAGCATCTCTTTCCACAGAGGTGATAAGAAGGAAGAAAATGATACTGCTAGGAACAATCATTATTTATGCTACGAATAAAAACAATCACAATAAAAGATGTGTAGGGCTAATAGCAAAGCATGTCTTTCCAATAGTTTTTGGTTAGGTGGAAGTTTAGATAGAAATACATTCTTCAGAAGAGGTGGTTGGAGAGAGTTTTTTTTGAAAGAAAAAAATGATTCATGAAAGATATGCTACTATACTGAAGTCAATCTTTGCCCATTCTCCAACTTCACCAAGATATTCATCTAGGTAATCTTTTTTATTATCCTATCAATCAAATAGTTGGCATGGGCCTACTGCTTTAGGTGATGTGAATGGTTGAGAGTGTAGTGGAAAGACTGAAGTTGGAGTGACATCATTTTGTTACAAAGAGTGAAGAGTTCATCTGTTGATGGACATTTAGGTTGCTTCCAAGTCCTGGCTATTGTAAATAGTGTTGCAATGAACAGTGGGGTACATTGCGTTATTTCCTCAGGGTATATGACCAGGAGTGGGATTGCTGGGTCATATGATAGTTCTATTTCTAGTTTGGGTTTCTTCATAGCTCAGTTGGTAAAGAATCTGCCTGTAATACAAGAGAACCAAGTTCAATTCTTGGGTCGGGAACATCAGCTGGAGAAGGGGTAGGCTACCCATTCCAGTATTCTTAGGCTTCCATTGTGGCTCAGCTGGTAAAGAATCCGCTGCAATGTGGGAGACCTGGGTTCGATCCCTGGGTTGGGAAGATCCCCTGGAGAAGGGAAAGGCTACCCACTCCAGTATTCTGGAGTCCATGGGGTCACAATGAGTCGGACATGACTGAGCGACTTTCACTTTCACTTCACAAGGAACCTCTATACTCTTCTCCATAGTGGCTGTATCAATTTACATTCCCATCAATAGTGCAAGAGGGTTCCCTTTTCTCCACATCCTCTCTAGCATGTATTATTTGTAGATTTTATGATGATGGCCATTCTGACCAGTGAGAGGTTTTGATTTGCATTTCAGCTCTGTGCTTTGTGATGACCCAGAGGGGTGGGGTAGGGGTGACAGGGGAGGGAAGTCTAAGAGGGAGGGACTATATGTAAAACATATTGCAGATTCACTCCCTCTTACAGAAGAAACTAACACAACATTGTAAAGCAGTTACACTCCAACAACAACAAAAAAAAGTTTAAGAGAGTGAAGAGTTATATATTAAGAGCCTGCAATGTACCAGGCATTGTACTAGGCTTATTAGCTTACATTACCTAATTGAATTGGCACAATTACGCTTTGAGGAACAAATTACATCCATTTATATTTATTTTGCGACTTTAGGCTCAAGGAATGTTTAAGTGAGTGCAGTTTCCCTTAAAAAACAAGCAGCAGAGCGAAGGCTGGAGCTCAAATCTGCCTGACTCCACTGCCTGGTGACGTGAGGTCCACTCACACAGTTCCACTGAGCACCTTGAGCTCTGATGACTTAGGTCACAGGAGGACAGACAGCTTACTCCAGGCTCTGAGAAAATAAAACCTGAGACTGATTTCCATCTTCCCTTCTACATTCAGGTCGGAGAATTCACAGATTCCTTGCACAACAAACATGTCCCAGAAACTGGAAAGGAATGTTTGTTGCAGTGAAAAGGAAAAAAGGGAAAAGTGTTTTGTTTTTGTTTTTTTTTCTTTCCTGAGAACAAGGAATATAATGACAACAGTGAGCAGACCTGAACATTCTAGTTTTTCTACTTTAACTGCTCCTAACTCTGCATGTCTGTAACTGAGTTTGCTTTCCAGCCCCCTAACTCTGCAGGAGTTATACATTGCACCTATTTTCCTTTGACTTATGCTAAATGCATCCTATATCTGGTGTTTACCCTTACAACACATTTCCCCTTGTAGTTGCATATCAGAAAGAAGGCCACAGAGCCACCGAGCTGCCAGACTCAGTTACTGGGTTACTGAGGCCAGTTTATGACTGTCTTTGAAACAATGCCAGAGGAAGAAATCAAGATCCTAACACCTTTGGTTCCCATCACCTACTCCTGACTGCAAGCCCTCATCTTATATAAGCCCCTAGACTTCTCACGGAGGGGGGACACCGTTCTTGAAGCATGAGCCCACTCTCCGCCAGCTGAGAATTAAAGCTGACTTTCTATTTCCTCCAGACTCTGTCTCTGTATTTTTTATTTGGTTTCGCTGGGCAGAGAAAGCCAAGATTTTGGCCAGCCAACATGCTCTCCTAAACCGCGCTCCCAAAACACACACACAATTTCCCTTAGCTATAATCTCCATCTTTCCTTCCCTCTCTTCCCTCCCATTCTCCATTCATGATCTGTGGTCCCTACCAATGCCCCCTTATTCCCTCGTCTGTGAAGGCAACATGGAGCAGGCAGCAGACTAAGATTTAGGAAATCAGACCTAATAAGGGCTCTGATTGTGGCTGAAAGGCTGATTTCTTGCAGAATCCCGCACAAGCTGAGTTCTCTCAGTCTTTCCTTCCTCATGCATTAAACAGAAAATAATATTTTAAGCAAAGTATTGTGAGTGTAAAGTGTCTAGTTTGCAAATCAAGCTAACATTATTTGTCTCCTTATATGATATCAAATGACCTACATGGGTAGAATCTGGCTTTCATATTAGGCTAAAGCGTTAGTCACTTAGCCGTGTCCTACTCTTTGCAACCCCAGGGACTATAGCCTGCCAGGCTCCTCTGTCCATGGGACTCTCCAGGCAAGAATACTGCAGTGGGTGGTGGTGGTTTAGTCTCTAAATCATGTCTGACTCTTGCAACCCCATAGACTATAGCGTGCCAGTCCCCTCTGTCCATGGAATTTTCCAGGCAAGAATACTAGGGTGGGTTGTCATTCCCTTCTCCAGGGGAATCTTCCCAACCCAGAGATCGAACCTGGGGCTCCTGTATTGAAGGTGGATTCTTTACCACTGAGCCACCAGGGAGAATCCAAGCCACCAAGCCAAGAAATAGGAACGTCCTGGTTTGCTCCATGGCACATCCCTGCTCACCCTCTGGTCTCCTAGGGATGTCCTTGCCTTCTGCTCCTTGCCTCTCACAGGCCCCGAGCACCTGAGACGTGGCACTCTTGATTCTAACTTCCCATTGTATCTGGATTATGCTGGTCTCCATCGTTCCCTTCTCCATCCTCTCTTGGGTGTGACATCCCGGTGAGCATTTTTGGAAGGAGATTCACATCATTTGCTCTCAGAGAACCATGCCAGGAGTTCATGGCTAGGCTCTGGGTATTCTGGTGAAGACAACGCGAATTTTTCCATTCAGATAAAGTGTATCACATGTGCTGTTTTCACCGGCCTCCCTTGGATCTCTACTCTGTGAGCTTTCCTTAGAAACAGATCCCAATACAAATGCTCTTATCCCAAGGCTAGTTGGAATGCCCTCAATGTTCTGCTTTGCTAAAAAAAAAAAAAAAAAAAGGAAAAACAAAAACCTTACACATCTTTATTAGCAAATACTATAGTTTAAGTTGGGCTGCCCAGGTGGCTCAGTGGTTAAAAAAAGAAAAAAATCAGCCTGCCAATACAGAAGATGCAGAACAGATGGGTTTGATCCCTGGGTCGGGAAGATCCCATGGAGGAGAAAATGGCAACCAACTCTAGAATTCTTGCCTGAAAAATCCCATGGACAGAGGAGCCTGGAGGGCTGTAGTCCATGGGGTTGCAAAGTCAGACATGACCGAGCACACAGTTTAAGTCGCTGTTGGGTTTGGGTAGTTGTTTATTCCCACCACCCCCCCCCACCCCCATCTATGATCCAACAGACTGTCTCTGATACACATCTAGATGTGTATAAGAGACAGCCATCTGCCTGTCTATCCAGTTTTCTTTCTTTCAAAGAGAATAGGAGGTAGCCAGAAAACCAATATCTGAGAATCTGTTCACCATCCCTTACTTCTGAGACAAACACCTCTGTCCCCAAAACATTCCTTTTCCAAAGGCTTCAGAACCAGCCAGTCTCTTTCACATAGCTCTGTTGATTCATTCATGCTGACAAATGTCAACTCCAGAGTTCATCTATTCTGAAAAATAACTTCCATATGAAGCCGCACTACTTTGTTTCCAATCAAAAACTGCCTAAAATTTTGACTAAATCATCTTAACCAAAGTTTGGTTATGCAAAGTGGAAATATATTTTCTAAAGCCAAAATCCTAGCAACTCCCAACCACAGGAAAAGGATATTAACATGTCCATGTTCAGTTTAAGATTCAATATAAATTCCAAATATGCAGTTACTCTGAACAAACTTTATTTTTTATTATAGATGTTTTCGTAAGAAACAAACTCCTGTGGACTAAGTATCGCCTCTGAATGTTATACTGTAGAAAAGTGGAAGTCATTGGCTTTACATTCAATTAGCAAATTGAATGGCAGAAGCTAATCAACTTTATGAAAGGGATTAGGCTTATTAAATTTTATTAAAATTTAAATAAAATTTGTTAATTATGAAACTAAAAAGTTTAATTATAATAAAACATAATCAGATTTGACAATAAAAGTCATACATCAGATATAGATGAACTGCTAAAACTTTAACTGAGTGCAACTAGTAAGGATGTGGTTTTAGCTGTAAAATATGCAGTTACTCTGAACAAACTTTATTTTTTATTATAGATGTTTTCGTAAGAAACAAACTCCTGTGGACTAAGTATCGCCTCTGAATGTTATACTGTAGAAAAGTGGAAGTCATTGGCTTTACATTCAATTAGCAAATTGAATGGCAGAAGCTAATCAACTTTATGAAAGGGATTAGGCTTATTAAATTTTATTAAAATTTAAATAAAATTTGTTAATTATGAAACTAAAAAGTTTAATTATAATAAAACATAATCAGATTTGACAATAAAAGTCATACATCAGATATAGATGAACTGCTAAAACTTTAACTGAGTGCAACTAGTAAGGATGTGGTTTTAGCTGTATGATTTTACCCATTCATTCATTTACATGCTAATGATCTAGCTACTATGTTCTACATTTTATGTTAAGGGCAGAGATAAGGACCCACAGTCCTTGGAGGAATTCCCACTGAGTCTGGAAAGTGATTCTTGGGTCATACAATGGTGCCCAATGTGCATGTAACCACATGTAACTCAGCGGTTCCACGGAGTCTTTGTTACCTTATCCTTGTAGTAGAGAGGACTCCTGTAGGGCAGGACATGTTGTGTTGGGACTAATGACCTGTCACCAGGGGAACTGCCGTAAAGTAAGGAGCTGTGGAAGTGGCAAACACACGGGAGGGGAGAAAGTGACATATTACATATACACGCATGCTGTGCACTGCGGTGGCCAAAAGGTTCATTCAGGCTTTTCTGTAACAGCTTATGGAAAAACCCGAACAAACTTTTTAGCCAACCCTATATATGGCTATATACAGAGATACATACATTTATCAGATCTGTCCAACAGCGGTTCCACGGAGTCTTTGTTACCTTATCCTTGTAGTAGAGAGGACTCCTGTAGGGCAGGACATGTTGTATTGGGACTAATGACCTGTCACCAGGGGAACTGCCATAAAGTAAGGAGCCGTGGAAGTGGCAAACACACGGGAGGGGAGAAAGTGACATATTACATATACACGCATGCTGTGCACTGCGGTGGCCAAAAGGTTCATTCAGGCTTTTCTGTAACAGCTTATGGAAAAACCCGAACAAACTTTTTAGCCAACCCTATATATGGCTATATACAGAGATACATACATTTATCAGATCTGTCCAGTCCAAAGGTTAGCACCAAGGAGAGACCATGGTACTAAATCCTTACTTGTACGAAAGGGAAGTGCGGTCTGAGGAGACAAAGAGGTTTTCTCCTGACTTTAGAGGAGCTTCTTTCTGGGAGGGAGATAAATTTGTTGTATAGTTGCTCAGTGCTGTCTGACTCTTTCTGACCCCATGGACTGTAGCCTACCAGGCTTCTCTGTCCTTGGGATTCTCCAGGCAAGAACACTGGAGAGGGTAGCCCTTGCCTTCTCCCGGGGATCATCCTAACCCAGAGATCCACCCCGAGTCTCCTGCTTTGGCAGGCAGATTCTTCACCACTGAGCCGCCACCGGGGAACTGCTGAAGCGCTCCTGTGGCTGACTTGGGCACTCGTTCTGCTTCGTTCCTGCCTGGTACCCTTTGCCTCTTCAACAACAGCATCCTCTTCTCTTGGGGAGTGATCCTACCCCCTCCTACCTCATGGTTTGTGGCAGAAAAGGTTAAAGGCAGGCTAAGCCTTGGACGTGTGTTGACTCATGACCCAGTGCTTCCCAATCAGAGCGCTTCCTGGGATTTTTCCGAATCAGAGCTAGTCCAACATGGAGACAACTCAACCTCAGAGGTGCCTGGATTCCATGCACCATCTTCAGAAAACTAGCACTCATCTGCAGGACAAAGCAGAAGGCATTGAAGGAAGGAGATGTACCGCTACTCACTGGCTTTGTGGTTTAGTTTACTTATAATGTTAAGCTGCATCACTGCTTTCTGGATTTTAATTAACTGATCCAAAATAATTAGGATATTATACTTTCACCTAATATAATTTTAGCTTGCTTTATGTCATTTGTCTGTTTTTGTTTTTTTTTTTTTAAGTGTCATTGAATTTGATTAAAAACAACCACCCTGAAATTTCCCTGGTGGTCCAGAGGTTAAGACTTTACCTCCCAATACAAGGGGTGCAGCTTCGATCCCTGGTCAGGGAGCTAAAATCCCGCCTGCCTGGCAGCCAAAACAAACAAGCAAATAAGCAAAGCATAAAGCAGAAGCAATGTTGTAACAAAATTTAATAAACTCTTAAAAAGTGTTCTCATCAAGGAAATCATTAAAAATAATAATAAAAACAACAACCCTGCTTCATGTGAGCTCCCTCTAAGTTAATTTTATAAATTTGTTTCTGCAAACACATGCATAACACCTACCATGGGCCTGTGCTTTTCTGGGTGCTAAGAACAGAGTGGGAAATTAAACCAGATCCAGCTCCTAGTGAGGAAGATAAGAACAATGAAAGAGATATGCACTGTCTTAATGGTATAAAAAAATAGGCTTGATATAGCCACAAATGCCAGGGAGGGACTCCGAGAAAATGGCACTAGAATTAGAAGTTCTTGGTTCCATTCCTACTCTAAATTTTATTTTTCTCCAATCCCTGAGGGAGGCGAAATGTCAAGCACTTCTTATCTCATGATGTTACTTAAGGAATGAAGAGTAGTTTGCGGTGTCCTTTGCCTCCATCTTCCCTCTAAGGCTTGCTGCCTCTTTCAGCAGATCTGATACATCTCACTTGATTTTCTCGAATTGGCTGAACGGCCACCGTCCCCTGATTGAGCCATCTCTACTGATTCCCGGGGGACTTGAATTATGCCAGCAACTTCTCAGCGCTCAGCGGCTGTTCTTTGAGGATAAGGAACTGAACTACACCATCCTTCTCACTTTACTGCCTGCAGGGTTTCATCTCAGTTTCGAAGATACACCCATTGCTGGTGTATCAGTTAACGCTAAAGAGTTAACCGATAACGAAAATGCTTCCCTAACACTCCTCCTGTTACAGTTCTAGGTACTAGACCTGGATGGACCATATAATCAAATATTTACTAGGTCTGAGGCAGCAGGACTAGGTATTAGAATAACAAGAAAGGCAGACGTTATAGTTCATTACCTAGTTAAGCTGAGTCAAATATGATATGGTTTCAAATATTTTTGAATGAGTGAGTGAGTGAAAGTCGCTCAGTCATGTCCAACTCTGTGATCCCATGGACTGTACAGTCCTTGGAATCCTCCAGGCCAGAATACTGGAGGGGTAGCCATTCCCTTCTCCATCAGATATTTTTCATTGCTTCTAAATAGATTACATATAGCTGTGAATAAACCACTAGTGTCCCTAGGTTGGCTACGCATTCAAAATAACCATCTTCTGATAATCTAATTTTGAATCTCTCCTGCCTCTTTCAACTTTCTTCTGTCTGCAAGATTCCTTTCAAAGAACCTCTTCAACTCTCAACTAGATTTCCCCAAAATGGGCCCAGAAAGGACAGAGCAGTAAGGAAGCTATGTATGTCTGAGGGCTTCCTTTGAACCAAACTTGGTGCTAGCTACTTTGATCAGGTCCTCATATCACCACAACAAGCACTTTCTCCTAAGATATTATTATGCCAGGCATGCAGATGAGGGAAACAATACTTGGGCAAATTCCCCAGGTAGAGAGAGATGGAGATCATGTCTGGGTCTATTTAGCATCTAAACCTGAAAACTTGATTCTCAATACACAGCCCAGAAGGGTCACTTCCATTGCCTTTCTAGCACTTAATCTCAACTACGTAACCTGCCTCTGTTTCACAAATATTGCCTTTGTAGCTCCTAAAGAGTCTGTGTCTAGAAAACATCATATCTTACTTGCATACATTTAGGCAGGATGCTCAGAGTTATTGGAGGTACAAAGTGTGATGAAGTGAGGAGAGAAGAAACTTAAACTGACTCAAGGAGATGGTCTCCTGCACTAGACAAGAAAACCCACATATAATGGAGAGAAAGTGTTACTTGCTCAGTCATGTCCAACACTTTGTGATCCCAAGAACTGTCGCCCACCAGTGCATGGAATTCTCCAGGCAAGAATACTAGAGTGGGTGGCCATTCCCTTCTCCAGGGGATCTTCCAGACCCAGGGATCAAACCAGGGTCTCCTGCATTGCTGGCAGTTTCTTTACCACTTGAGCCACAGGTGGCTCCCCAGATCTTAAAGCAATTGTCATTATTAGTAGGATATTCTGAGAGAACTTTGTCTTTCTTCATCATGTTATGGGAAATCCCACTGCAGTATAGTCATTTTTTAAAGGTTTTCTCAACCTAGGTCCCTTTGAATGAATCCCTTTATTTTAATCAATATGATTCTATGACTCTTATATTCACCCAAATTCATAATACTAATCAGTGAAGCAATGCTACAGTTATAAAAATTACCTCATGAAAACAAAGAAACTCTTTTCCATAGAAAATAATCATTTGACATATAATATTTGCATATTTACTTTTTTTCCTGATTTAAAAATGATCAATTAATTCCTTAAAGCAGCCAAATTCATAGTCTTTCCCAAGAAACATATGTGTTTGAATCCAGCATCTCTGCTCAACTTGGTACAAGGTACGTGACCTTGAACAAATTAATTCAGCTCCCTAAACCTCCATTTTCTTATCTAGAAAATGGAGATGATGACATCTTTTTTCAGAGCCTCTTTAACTGTAAATATCATATGGAATCTCTTAACATAACACTTAACACATAGAATTAAGTAAATCTTAGCAGACTCTGAAACTGTTGGTGGTAAATCTTAAGGTCTGAGATTTCTGGTCATCTAAAATTTTGCCTCAAAGCTCATCATTCTGAATCTGTCATACCTGCCATCAACACCCAGCATGTGAAGTCTCAGTTCAGAGTTTCTAGATCATATTTAATGATGAGTAACTGAATGGTGCTTGGTTTCCTGTGATTACATACACACACGCACATACACATGACATATTACACAAATATTTACTTAGCTCCTTCTGTGTGCAAAGTTTTATAGGCAATAAAAAGATAAATCAGACATGTACCCTGTTGGCAGGCATTTAAATTTAAGCAGGGGAAATAAAAAAACCATAAATCACTGGAATGTAAGGTTGAAATAGATAATATTAGCTACAACTTATTGGACAACTTCTGCCCACCTGGTATTTTTTGTTTGACAGTTCTGTTTCAGATCAAGCTTTTCTTTTTTTTTTTTTCCTGAGGGGAATTCTTTGTTTTCCCTCTCACATTCCCCATCTTGGTTAATACAAAAGGGATTTTCCCTGTCTCTTCGCACATTCCCACAGGTATTGGGGGAAGATACTAAAATACCAAAAAGGATGCTGAGATAATAGGAAGAATGCTGAAGGACTGACAGAAGGCGGGTGCCCCCACTTTCTTTCCATTCCCATTCTCCTCAGTCTCCAAGACAACAAAGCATGTTTAATCCATTGGACCAAGTTACCATTGGCTGCCTAAAAAAATAAAATAAATTCCCCCACCTAGGTCTCTCTCACCCATTGTCTTGTGGGTCAATGTAAAAGAGGATGTCTTCTCTTACCTGCCGTGTAAACCCTCTAGGAGGAAGACTAAAGATCCACCTTCTACCTTTATCTCTTCCAATTTTGGGGTGCTTCTGCCTGTGTGACTTTTGTCTTAGCCACTAGGAACAAATAAATTATTCCATGTAACTATAGTGTTTGATCTGTATATTTCGATGTCGCTGCCATGTGGAAGGCATCCCTGAAGACAGCAGAGAGGGTCAGGAGCCTGTCTCACCTCCAATATACTGAGTGTTTACACAAGGAATTGGGCTGAGTGCTGTCTACGCACGATGCTGACAACAGCCTTGAAGTGAAGTCGCTCAGTCGTGCCCGACTCTTTGTGACCCCATGGACTGTAGCCCACTAGGCTCCTCGATCCATGGGATTTTCCAGGCAAGAGTACTGGAGTGGGGTGCCATTTCCTTCTCCAGGGGAGCTTCCCGACCCAGGGATCAAACCCAGGTCTCCCACGTTGTAAGCAGATGCTTTACCATCTGAGCTACCAGGGAAGCCCTTTGAGGTAGCTAATAAGAGGTTCCACTTGACCAAGGGAGGCTTCCCTGGTGGTTCAGATGGTAAAGAATCTGCCTGCAATGTGTGAGACTCAGGTTCGATCCCCGAGTCGGGAAGATCCCCTGGACGAGGCATGGCATCCCACTCCAGTATTCTTGCCTGGAGAATCCCATGGACAGAGGAGCCTGGTGGGTTACAGGCCATGGGGCTGCACAGACTCAGACATGACAGAGCCGCTACCACACTTGATTCATCTCCGAGAGGACTACCACCACATCCTCCAACCCTGGCCTGGCGGTTTGGTTCAAAGGTTCAGTTTGAAGAATAGAAAGGTGTCCTGACCGTGCTTGAGGACATAGAATTCATAAACACATGATGAGATACACTGGCGAGGAGGGAGGCAGGGAAGAAGGGTCAAGGAAAGGTGAAGCTTTCAACTCCGACTCTTGCAAAACTTCTCTGTGATAAAGCGCTCTTGCTGTGAAACTTTTGGCTCCTCTGCAGATTTGTGACCAGAACTTCCAGGTGAAGGTCAATTCTGTTAAAGTTTTAAGTCTTCTCTGAGCACCGACAGCATTTTAGACAAAGCATGTTGCTCTGAAGATTGCATGTAATCATCTATAATAACATGCACCAGAGAGTGAGCACTGGGACACACCAGAGCTGTGGTGAGTAATGGTACTTATGAGGAAAGTCTCCCGGAGCAGAGTGGGCATCCAATCCACTCCCTCCATCTCTCAGAATGCTCGGGAGAAGTCAGAACTGATGAGTTTCGAGTCTGATTTTAAATATGCAAAGTAAACACTGGAATAATAACCCTCTATAGTTCACTGAACAATCCCACACCTGCTATATTGATTCTCACCACAACCTTATGAGACCACTAGAGAGAATATAATCTATTTTTATTATTATTTCCAGAAGCTAGAGAGCAGAAAGAAATTTTACAAGAATGCAGGCCTTTAAAGTGTTAGTTCAGGTCAGTTCAGTCACTAAGTCACGTTTAACTCTTTGTGACCCCATGGACTGCAGCACACTAGACTTCCCTGTCCATCACCAGCTCCCAGAGCTTGTTCACACTCATATCTTTCAAGTGGTGATGCCATCCAATCATCTCATTCTCTGTCGTCCCCTTCTCCCCTTGGCTTCATTCTTCCCCAGCATCACGGTCTTTTCTAATGAGTCAGTTCTTCACATCAGGTGCCCAAAATATTGGAGTTTCAGCTTCAACATCAGTTCTTCCAATTGAATATTCAGGACTGATTTCCTTTAGGATGGACTGGTTGGATCTCCTTGCAGTCCAGAGGACTATCAAGAGTCTTCTCTAAGACCATAGTTCAAAAGCATCAATTTTTCTGCACTAGCTTTCTTTATAGTCCAACTCTTACATCCATATATGACTACTGGAAAACCCATAACTTGGACTAGACCGACCTTTGTTGGCAAAGTAATGTCTCTTCTTTTTAATATGCTGTTTAGGTTGGTCATAGCTTTTCTTCCAAGGAGCAATCATCTTTTAATTTCATGGCTGCAGTCACCATCTGCAGTGATTTTGGAGCCCAAAAGATAAAGTCTCTCACTGTTTCCATTGTTTCCCCATCTATTTGCCATGAAGTGATAAGACCAGCAAGAATCCCTTAGAAGAAATGGAGTAGACATCATAGTTAACAAGAGTCTGAATGCAGTATTTGGATGCAGTCTCAAAAACAACAGAATGATCTCTGTTCATTTCCAAGGCAAACCATTCAATATCACTGTAATCCAAGTCAATGCCCCGACCAGTAACACTGAAGAAGCTGAAATTCAATGGTTCTATGAAAACGTACAAACCTTCTAGAACTAATACCCAAAAAAGATGTCCTTTTCATTATAGGGGACTGGAATGCAAAAGTAGGAAGTCAAGAAACACCTGGAGTAACAGGTAAATTTGGCCTTGGAGTACAGAATGAAGCAAGGCAAAGGCTAACAGAGTTTTCCAAGAGAACACACTGGTCATAGCAAACACCCTCTTCCAGCAAAACAAGAGAAGACTCTGCTCTACACATGGATATCACAAGATGGTTAGTATGGAAATCAGATTGATTATATTCTTTGCAGCCAAAGATGGAGAAGCTCTATACAGTCAGCAAAATTAAGACTGGGAGCTGACTGTGGCTCAGATCATGAACTCCTTATTGCCAAATTCAGATTTAAATTGAAGAAACTGGACCATTCAGGTATGGCCTAAATCAAATTTCTTATGACTATACAGTGGAAGTGACAAATAGATTCAAGGGGTTAGATCTGAGAGACAGAATGCCTGAAGAACTATGGACAGAGGTTCCCGACATTATGCAGGAGGCAGGGATCAAGACCATCCCCAAGGAAAAGAAAAGTAAAAGGCAAAATGGTGGTCTAAGGAGGCCTTACAAATAGCTATGAATAGAGGAGAAGCGAAAGGCAAAGGAGAAAAGGAAAGATATGCCCATTTGAATGCAGAGTTCTAAAGAATAGCATGGAGAGATAAGAAAGACTTCTTCAGTGATCAATGCAAAGAAATAGGGGAAAACAACAGGATAGGAAAGTCTAGAGATCTTTTCAAGAATATTAGAGATACCAAGAGGATATTTCATGCAAAGATGGGTACAATAAAGAACAGAAGTCGTATGGACCTAACAGAAGCAGAAGACATTAAGAAGAGGTGGCAAGAATACACAGAAGAACTGTACAAAAAGATCTTCATGACCCAGATAATAATGATGGTGTGGTCACCAACCTAGAGCCAGACATCCTGGAATGCGAAGTCAAGTGGGCCTTAGGAAGCATCACTACAAACAAAGCTAGTGGAGGTGATGGAATTCCAGTTGAGCTATTTCAAATCCTAAAAGTTGATGCTGTGAAAGTGCTGCACTCAATATGCCAGCAAGTTTGGAAAACTCAGCAGTGGCCACAGGACAGGAAAAGGTCAGTTTTCATCCCAATCCCAAAGAAAGTCAATGCCAAAGAATGCCCAAACTACTGCACAATTGCACTCATCTCACACATTAGTAAAGTAATGCTCAAAATTCTCCAAGCTAAACTTCAACAGTATGTGAACCGTGAACACCCTGATGTTCAAGGTGGTTTTAGAAGAGGCAGAGGAACCAGAGATCAAATTGCCAACATCCGCTGGATCATGGAAAAAGCAAGAGTTCCAGAAAAACATCTATTTCTGCTTTATTGACTATGCCAAAGCCTTTGACTGTGTGGATCACAATAAACTGTGGAAAATTCTGAAGGAGATGGGAATACCAGACCACCTAACCTGCCTCTTGAGAAATCTGTATGCA
>SJYR01004280.1:141396-162981 GCA_006410655.1 Kobus ellipsiprymnus
CTGTATGCAGGTCAGGAAGCAACGGTTAGAACTGGACATGGAACAACAGACTGGTTCCAAATAGGAAAAGGAGTACATCAAGGCTGTATATTGTCACCCTGCTTATTTAACTTCTATGCAGAGTACATCATGAGAAACACTGGACTGGAAGAAGCACAAACTGGAATCAAGATTGCCAGGAGAAATATCCATAACCTTAAATATGCAGATGACACCACCCTTATGGCAGAAAGTGAAGAAGAACTAAAGAGCCTCTTGATGAAAGTGAAAGAGGAGAGTGAAGAAGTTCGCTTAAAACTCAACATTCAGAAAACTAAGATCATGGCATCTGTTCCCATCATTTCATGGCAAATAGATGTGGAAACAGTGACAGACTTTATCTTTTTGGTCTCCAAAATCACAGCGGATGGTGACTGCGGCCATGAAATTAAAAGTCACTTCTCCTTGGAAGAAAAGTTATGACCAACCTAGACAGAATACTAAAAAGCAGAGAGATTACTTTGCTAGCAAAGTTTGGTCTAGTCAAAGCTATGTTTTTTTCCAGTAGTCTTGTATGGATGTGAGAGTTGCACTATAATGAAAGCTGAGCACAGAAGTATTGATGCTTTTGAACTGTGGTGTTGGAAAAGACTCTTGAGAGTCCCTTGGACTGCAAGGAGATCCAGCCAGTCAATCCTAAAGGAAATCAGTCCTGAATATTCTTTGGAAGCATTGATGCTGAAGCTGAGACTGCAGTATAGTATTTTGGCCACCTAATGCAAAGAACTGATTCATTTGAAAAGACTCTGATGCTGGGAAAGAGTGAATGTGAGAGGAGAAGGGGATGACAGAGAATGAGATGGCTGGATGGCATCACTGACTCAGTGGACATGAGTTTGAGTAAACTCCGGGAGTTGGTGATGGACAGGGAGGCCTGGCATGCTGCAGTCCATGGGCTCACAAAGAGTCAGACATGACTGAACTACTGAACTGACTGAACTGATAGGACTAGATGCCATGATCTTAGTTTTTTGAATGCTGACTTTTAAGCCAGGCTTTTCACTTTTATCAAGAGGCTCTTTAGTTCTTCTTTCTGCCATAAGGGTGGTGTCATCTGCATTTCTGAGGTTATGGATATTTCTCCCAGCAGTCTTGATTCCAGCTTGTACTTCATCCAGCCTGGCCTTTTGCTTGATGTACTCTGCATATAAGTTAAATAAGCAGGGTGACAATATACAACTTTGACGTACTCCTTTCCTGATTTGGAACCAGTCTGTTGCTCCCTGTCCCCCCTCGTTCTCACTGTTGCTTCCTGACCTGCATACAGATTTCTCAGGAGGCAGGTAAGATGGTCTGGTATTCCCAACTTTTGAAGAATTTTCCACAGTTTGTTTGAGCTACACAGTGAAAGGCTTTGGCATAGCAGAAGCAGATGTTTTTCTGGAATTCTCTTGCTTTTTCTATGATCCAACAGATGTTGGGAATTCAATCTCCGGTTCCTTTGCTTTTTCTAAATCCAGCTTGAACATCTGGAAGTTCATGGTTCATGTACTGTTGAAGCCTGGCTTGGAGAAATTTGAGCATTACTTTACTAGCATGTGATATGAGTGAAATTGTGCAGTAGTTTGAGCATTCTTTGGCATTGCCTTTCTTAGGGATTGGAATGAAAATGGACATTTTCCTGTCTTGTGGCCACTGCTGAATTTTCCAAATTTGCTGGCATACTGAGTGCAGCACTTTCACAGCATAATCTTTTAGAATTTGAAATAGCTCAACTGGAATTCCATCACCTCCACTAGCTTTGTTTGTAGTGATGCTTCCTAAGGCCCACTTGACTTCACATTCCAGGATCTCTGGCTCTAGGTGGGTGAGTGATCACACCATCGTTATTATCTGGATCATGAAGATCTTTTTGTATCATTCTTCTGTATATTCTTGCCACCTCTTCTTAATATCTTCCGCTTGTATTAGGTCCATACCATTTCTGTCCTCTATTGTACCCTTCTTTGCATGAAATGTTCCCTTGGTATCTCTGATTTTCTTGATGAGATCCCGAGTCTTTCCCATTCTATGGTTTTCCTCTATTTATTTGCATTGATCACTGATCAAAGTGGTAGAGTCAGTGTCTAAATTGATTCCATAAGTTTTAGCCAAAAAATTCATGCAAACTAACTGAAAATTATAATTATGCCTGTTGTGCTGCCCTACCTTTGTGTGTAGATAACCAAGATTACATTAGGAACAAATAGTGGTGGACTTCCCTGGTAGCTCTGTGGTGAAGAACCCGCCTGTCAATGGACGAGTTCAGTCCCTGGTCCTAGAAGAGTCCACATGCCCAGAGCGACTGAGCTCATGAGCCACAACTACCGAACCTTTGCTGGAGAGCCCAGGAGCTGCAACCGCTGAAGCCCGAGAGCCCTAGACCCCATGACCCACACCAAGAGAACCCACCGCAACGAGAAGCCCACGCGCCACCACCAGGGATGGCCTCTGCTCACTGCCACTAGAGCAAGCCCGTGTACCAACAAAGACGCAGTGCAGCGAAATTAATCAGGTAACTAACTACTTGGTTAATTAAAAAAAGAACGAATCACAGGTACTAAGTACCTGGAGGAAGGTGTAGAAAGGGTGTCTTAACGCTCAGTGAGAGTTGGGTTTGTAGGATGCCCTGCATCTTCCTCAGTTGACTTTGTAGAATCAACGTCTGACTCTGCACCCTGAGGCCTGGAGAGGCAGCAGGAGGCAGTGCAGCTGACAACATTAGCTCCTGACATGAGCAATCGGAGCCTTCCCAGCGCCCCGGGATGCGCCTCTTGGCTGGGCAGACTTGCACAGTGGTGTTCTCTTCACAGGCTGCTGTGGGAGCGTGGCCGGCTTCCCCACACTTCATTAACCATGCTTCTATTTTTGCCTTTTGTCTTGTTTCTATTCAGTGTCAGAACGAATGCTCACCCTGGGGTCAGAGGCATTTGTGAGAGCCACAGTCAGAAACTCCTCTGTCTTTGTGTAGAGGACTTTTTCTTTTGGAGTTCCTTGGCCAAAGTGGAGTCATCTGGGTTTTCTGATGGAAGAGGGGGTGACAGTGGGGCATTTTTTTCTAAACACTCACAAGCTATGATGTTGCCTTCCTTGCTTCCTTCCTCTCCCCCTCCCTTCCTTGCTTCCTTCTGTCTTTCCTTCCTTCCATTCTTCCCCTCTTTCATACTGGAGCATAAAGGTAAGTGAAATTTACCTCTCCTTCTTGAGTCCCCAATAGTTAACTGGGGAAAACAGAGACATCAAAATGAATGATCACAGTGACAGCCTAACAGAGGTGTGCCCAGCATGCTAGGCAGAAACTCAGAAAAAGGAGGTCTTGACTCTCACCAGGAAGACCAGGAGAGGCATCCCCTTAGATGGTGCAAGTGCGTTTGAGAGATACAGGAAGGTGAAATGCACACGTGGGTCCATGTACCAGGTGAAGACCTGTAGCGTTAGCCTGGAGCTGGTGGTTTTATGGAGAACAGCCACATCGGGCATGAGTTAGAGGAAAATGATTCTGGTGTCAGTGGAGACAGTGGGTTGGAATTGAATGAGACAGGAACGGGGGCCTGTAGACACTAGGATGGATGCAAGTCAATGAGGGTGAACAGAGCAGGGTTATTTCCTGTAGACTCTCCAGAGCCTGAAAAGGGTATTAATACTTATCCATACCCTTAGCTATGATTCAAAGGTGTACATAAATACAGTATTAAGACATAAATTAGAAAAACCCTATAACCATGGTGAAATTAAAATGTCTTTCTAGGTTTTTATCTGAAGCAGATAATTCTGTACAACCTCATTGAAGTCGAACTCTTATTTCCTTTTTTGAGCCCTGCCTTAGATTCCCTAAGTGTGAGCAGAGTTGATGTGTGAAGAGAAGAGGTCCCTGGCAAGGACTCACAGGTCACAGCCTCGAATGTCACAGCCTGCCATCGGCATCAGAGGTCCTCACCCCCCGCCGCCCAGGCACACAGGCTTGGGTAGTGACTTCTGAACCCCAGGCTGGAGGAGCGTGGTACGGCTGCTTTGTGAGTCTGGCATGTCAGCCTGTCTAATGGTGGAAAAAATACGTGGGATATCTGTGTACAGGCATGTGCAACAAGGGTGTGAACTGGTCTGGCTCAGTTCATGATCAGTCACTAGCCATTGTTACTGTGATGTGGGTACAGGCTCGCTCTTGGCTCTTGAGATGGCTCCTTGTGCTTTGTGGGGATTTCAGCAAAAGCAAGGGGGTGGAGGGATCCCTTGGCAAAGGCAGCTAGATAAGGCACAATGGAGAGCGTGGAGGACATGACTGCAATCTGGGAGAGGGGTGGTGGCAGCTCCTGAGGGCCTGGCAAGAGCATTACTACAAACCAGGGTCCCCTGAAGGAGAGACCAAGGCTCTAACCCACAAGCCTGGCTTCCCTAAACACTGGATTGAGTTTCTGGCTTTTGTGAGATGACTTGAGATAAAGGAAATGCCCTCCCCATCACTCCCTGCACCCCGAAACACACCTGCCCTTCTCCATTACTACTCACATCCGAAGCTGCAGGAATTCAGGTCACACAAGGGTCCAGAACCTAATTCCTAAGATAGGAGCAACACTTCTTTTCCAGACTGAGGCCAAGCCCTCTCACTCCATCTCAGATAATATCAGTGTGCATGCGTGTTCAGTGACTCAGTCATGTTCGACTTTTTGTGACTGCATGGACTGTAGCCCTCCAGGCTCCTCTGTTCATGGGATTCTTCAGGCAAGAATACTGGAGTGGGTCGCCATGCCCTCCTCCAGGCGATCTCCTCATCCCAGGAATGAAACCCATATCTCCTGCATTAGCAGGTGGGTTTTTTACCTCCGAGTTACCTAGGAAGCCCCTAATATTGAAGTAAGAGCTCTTAATTTATTCATTTTGAATTGAGACTCAGATCACTTTGGTTCTGGTCTCTCTCTCTGTCTCTGGGTCTGTCTGTTTCTCTTTCTATCCCTTATATTCCCTCACTTCTGTGTCTGTTCTTAGTATGGAATTGTTTGCATTTCTTAAAAAAGGGCCATGCTCTTACCCGACTTTATGGTGATCAAGTCTCCCTCCTCCTTTTCCACAGCTATTTGTTCTTTAAATCTGACACCGAGTCCTCCAGGAAGCCCCTCTAACCCTTCCCAGGCTGGATTAGCTCCTTTGCACTGCACCTTTATAACCAAGTGGGACCCCATGGAGTCTTTCTAGGACAGACCTCCATATCCTCAGCCTGCCTTTTGTTTATTGAAAATGGTTAGCTCCTTAGGCCTTCCTTCAGTTTCAAAGAATAAACTTAATCATAAAAGTAAGGAAAATGTAGAAACAAAGGAAAACAGTGAAGCAAGACAAAATAATAATTGTTTAGCCATTAAATAAAATCAAGGGCTTTTAGTTCTCTTTCAAAGACAATAGATGATATTTTGAGCCATTTTTTGAGCTGTTTTTCAGATTGAGAAACTGCCCCCAGGTGGAAGAAGTTAACTGCACACTGACCACCAGCACATAGACCTTGGACCAATTGGAATCAGAGGGGTGATGATGCTGACTCCCACTTAGCTTGCCACCAACCAATCAGAAGAATGCTGTCAACTTAAACAATATTCACAACCTAGAAGTTGAGACTTTTGTTGTATTTGGCAGAAATTTTTAGGGCTTAGGCCTGGGAGCAGAGAAGGCAATGGCACCCCACTCCAGTACTCTTGCCTGGAAAATCCCATGGATGGAGGAGCCTGGTAGGCTGCAGTCCATGGGGTCGCTAAGAGTCAGATACGACTGAGCAACTTCACTTTGACTTTTCACTTTCATGCATTGGAGAAGGAAATGGCAACCCACTCCAGTATTCTTGCCTGGAGAATCCCAGGGACAGGGGAGCCTGGTGGGCTGCCGTCTATGGGGGTCGCACAGAGTTGGACACGACTGAAGTGACTTAGCAGCAGCAGCAGGCCTGGGAGGCAGCATCTCAAGTAACCTTGAGAGAACTGCTCTAAGGAGGCAAGGGGAGGACCCAGGTTTACATAGAAGTTTTGCAACAAAGGTCAGGTCATCTGAACATCAAAAGATTATTGGTAATTAAAGAAAACCAGGTATTCCAAGTTAAGGAATTTAGCACTTTTCTATGTATGTGTGTTAGTCACCCAGTCGTGTCCAAATCTTTGCGACCCCATGGACTGTAGTCTGTCAGGCTCCTCTGTCCATAGGATTTTCTAGGTAAGAATACTGGAGTGGGTTGCCATTCCCATCTCCAGGACATCTTTCCAACCCAGGGATCGAACCCGGGTCTCTTGCATTGCGGGCAGTTTCTTTACCACTGAGAGAGAAGCCCCCTTTTCTGTGTATAGGAAGATGCAAGAGTCTGGGCTCTCTGAAATCATTCTTTTCATATATATCTCCGCTATCTGGAACCAGTATCCTGTTCTCACATCCTGAGCTTCCTTTCCTCAGAGTTCATCGTAGGGAGAGGCTCTAGTCTGATGGCTGCTATACAGCAGGTCTTCTTCTCCTTCCTGAATTCCCTTCGACAGCAGAGGGCTCCAACTGCTGATGCTTGTGACATCCTTGTTTACTGATATGGCAGAAAATATTCCATTTCTCAATGTCCACAAGCTGATCACAGTCAACCACTCCCCTCCTTGCTTGATGCCCTGAAATAAAGGTGTACTTTCTTTCACTATAATCATATGTCAGTAGATTGATTTTATTGTGCAAGGGCAAGTGGACCCAGGGGGCTTCCCTGGTGGCTCAGAGGTAAAGAATCTGCCTGCAATGCAGGAGAAACAGGTTTGAACCCTGGGTCGGGAAGATCCCCTGGAGGAGGGCAGGGCAACCCACTCCAGTATCCTTGCCAGGAGAATCCCATGGACAGAAGAGCCTGGTGGGCTACTGTCCATGGGATTGCAAAGAGTCAGACACGACTGAAGTCACTGATCTTGCACATGTGATGCAACTGGACCCAAGATAGGTTCCTAAACTTGGAACACAGAAGGACAGCAGTTCTGAGTGGGCATTCTGCCTAGGCTCACGGGCCCCTGGTCAGCAGCAGCTCTTGGATCTTGTCCAGCAGCTGCCCAAGCAGCTTTGTCTCAGCAACAGCCCCAGATGCTGACCAACGATCAGGCATCACTGGCTCATAGTGTTTTCAGTTCTGTATTAAAAAAAATAAAAGAGAAACAAGGCTCTAGCCTTCGTCTGGTCTGGTCTGGTGTGGTCTTCTGGAAATGTCCTCGTAAGTAACGAGGTTCAAGTGTAAGGATACTGCCTTGATATTATCTTGCTTTCTTGGACAGCAAACTCCATGCAACTCTGTTGTAAAAATCTTCAATTTTGTTCCTGCCACTAGAATGGGAGTTTCTTGAAGGAATTTTTTTATGTTAATGTATCAGTGATGGTAAAAACACAACCTCAATTTAATAACAATGTTTTGCTGATTAAAAAAAAATCCTTCCATGATAAATCTAAGTATTGATTATAAAATACACTCTAATTTCATAACACTAAGACGGAAAACAATGTCAAGTTTATACTGAGAAAACATGGTTTGCTCATGAAAGTCTTTCTTAGCACCTGGCACGTAGTAGGGTTGGCAGAGGCTGTAAATGTCTGCAAAGGTCCATGCACTGGTCTTCATTTTCTCCAGCACCCACACAGCTGGGGGATGTCATGTGACTCTGTCCTCACATGCAACACAAGCAGAAACAATGGGCCAATTCCAGGGAGAGATGGTTCTGGCTAATCTAGACTTTTTCACACTCCCATTTATGAGACTGGAAATGAGGCTCCCAAGGTGGTTATGTCAGTTACAA
Organism: Kobus ellipsiprymnus; assembly: GCA_006410655.1. NCBI lineage: Eukaryota > Metazoa > Chordata > Mammalia > Artiodactyla > Bovidae > Kobus > Kobus ellipsiprymnus. The sequence continues at coordinate 149,196 of SJYR01004280.1, forward strand.
TTTAGAAGCAATTTGGGTCTCTGCTTCACCATATTCAGCCCACATAGGACCATGGGGGAAGCAAAAGTAAACCTTTGCTGTGTTCAGCCACTGAGGTTTCATGTTGCTTCAGACTGTTGTAGTTGCTGTTACTATACCATAGTCTATATTTTTTTTATTATATCCATTGGTCTTCCTAGGTGGCTCAGTGATAAAAGTATCTATCTGTAATGCAGGAGACACAGGAGATGTGGGTTCAGTTCCTGGCTCTGGAAGATCTCCTGGAGAAGGAAATGGCAACCCACTCCAGTATTCTTGCCTGGAGAATCCCATGGACCGAGGAGCCTGATGGACTACAACCCATGGGTCGTGAAGAGTCGACCACGACTTAGCGACTAAACCACCATCACCATATATTTTCTTTATTAATAACATCAGTCAAAATAAGTGTGTTATAAATATCTGCTTGAACCCTAAAATCAGACAATCAATTGCTATGTTAAGGGCAAATGAAGAGCAATCATGATTTAGTTTTAGAAGCTGAAAAACTCATGTGCAAAAGTGAAGAGCTTTTCTTTCATGAGTACAACTGCTGATGTGTTCCACACCGTCTATTTTAATTCTCAGAGCATCTCCAATGATGTCATCTCCCGGTGCAAGTGAGGAGTCTGTTCAGAGAATTTAAGAGTCTTGTTCAAAAATCTACATGTGCAGCCAGTTAAGTGGTAGAGTCCAGATTCCCAACCCACCCTTCCCATGTAAAGCCCAGGCAGATTCCTAACTCTTCTGCAAACAAAAAAGAGAAGGTGTTGGTGGCATGGCAAACTTGGGGTCATTGGGAGTGCCAGCTGTGTGCACAGGAAGGAAACTTACATATGAGAGGGTCCGGATCAAAATGTCCACACTGCTCAGCAGGGAGATGATGGCTCAGCATCTCTCATGAAAGGGGCTGAGAGTTAAGTACAGAATTATTATAGTTAAGTATAGAACTACGGTGTTTGAGTCAGCCTGCTTTGCTCAAGCCCCAATCCCACCCACTATGAGCTGTGTTATCTCCAGATCCTTTTTATGTAAAATGAAATTAATACATTTACTTAATCATGCTGCTGTGAGGATTAAGGTAGATGTTTCATGTGAACCAGCCAAAAGAGACTGCTACCTAGTGAGCCCCCAGGAGAAGTTACCTAGTAATCATGCTGTTAGTATGACCAGGAAGTGTAGGGCACCAGGCTTGTGTGTACCAGGGCATAGACTCAGCATGTGCAGTCAGGAAAGCTTTCCAAGGAAATGGCATTTAAAGTAAGATCTGCTGGGACTTAAGAATCTGCCTAACCAATGCAAGGGATGCAGGTTCAATCCCTGGTCAGGGAACTAAAATCTCACATGCTGTGAGCAACTAAGCCTGAACACTACAACTACAGAACTGCTGTGCCACAGCTAAGACCCGATGCAGCCAAAAATAAATAAACATTTTCTGAAATAAAGTTAAAAAAACAATCAAGTAAGACCTGGAGAAAGTGTGAGGATTAGTTAGGTGAAGAGTTCTGGACAAGTTTCCTAGAGCACTCCAAGGAGAGGGGATGTCATAAACAATAACTTAGGCACCAGAAATATCGGTGCAAATGAAAGACACAGAGCTAAGTAGGGGCAAGGTAATGAAGAGAATCTGAAGCTCAGTTACAGACTTTAGAATGCATCCTTTGTGCAGGCAAGTCCCTGAAAGGCTATAGACTTTCCTTATCTAGTTGGCATCTGATTGGATTTTTCCAAGCTCAGGAGGCTGCTGATTTCTGGTTTCAAGAGTTCTGTCATTCAAGCATATAAGGCATGACAGTATATCTCCAAATCGTATCCCCAAATTTGACCACATCCTTTTCTCCGTGACCATGAAGCTAACACACTTCCTTCTTGGATTTCCAAACCAACCTCCCAAACTGCTTTCCCCTACTCAATACCTCAACCCCCACCAGCTTAATGCCCTGCACTCAGCAAGCACAGTAATCTCTCTAAAGCATGATCAGATTATGTCATCCCTTGAATAAAACAACTGAATCATTTTCCCTTCTACTTAAGAAAAAAAATTCCAAAATCCATACCCTGCTCTACACAGTCTTACATAATAAACTAAATTCTCCCTTTTTAAAAAAAAACTTTTCAGTTTCCATTTGAAAACCTGTTTCTCAAGGAGACTTTTTCTGACAGCTCTAGGTAAGACAGTGCTGGATCTTTCATCTCCACAGAATAAAATTTATTTCCCTCTGTATATAATTCCTGGTATCATTTTAGGAGATTTTATCAGTATCCAGACCTATCCCTGAATTCATTTGTCTATGTGTTTGTCATTTGTCTTCCCTCTCTGGCAGATAAATTCTGTAGGGAATTTTCTCTGTTTCATCTGCCCCCATGTCCTCAACACGTGGAGGAATTTACGGCACAAATTAGAGAGGAAATTTTAGTTTGGTTACCCACTAAGTAGGTAATTCTTCTAACCAACATTTAGTTTCCCAAGTTGTTTTGTTAACCTTTGTGTTCATCTTAAACCTTCATGTCCCACAAGACTATGAGACAATGAAGCTCTGATCAGTCTAAATTCCACACCTTCTTGGATCTGAATTCATCTGACTATTACTGCTGCTTCTAATCATCACCATCACCACTACCGACATCATCATCACCATCACCATCATCAACATCACCATCTCCACCATCACCACCATCATCATCACCATCATGACCAGCATCAGCACCACAAACAGCACACCGTTCTACAATAAATGCTGCTTCTATCAAACACATTTCATGTGCCAGACATTCTGCCACTTTCTTATTTAACCTTCACAATGAGAGCAAGTTGACACCATTTTCTTTATTTTTCAAATGGAGAGACAGCCGCTCAGAGTTCAGAAAATTTAAATGAGTTGTTCAAATTCACATGGCTGTGATGTGAGGGAGTGGGTTTCAAATCCAGCTCTGCTTGAACCCAAAGGCAGTGCTTTCCACAAGGAAAATCTACTCTCTGGTTTTATCCCAGATTTTCTCATTTCATGACCATTGACTGGATCTTCAGGATTCCAGTTTATCAAGACCTTTTGGATTTTTTAAAAACTCATTTCATCCTACTCTTGTTTCCTGCAAGGACTGTGGCTTAGAATTGACATCTGGCTCCTGTGGTCTCATCCACCCTGGGCAGAGTCCCAAGTGCACTCTAATTCTCATTCCAAGTGGAAAACATGAGAATGTTTGCATAACTGGATTGGTGAAATCAAGTTATTAAGACAAATTCAGTGATGGTCTCTCAGGGTCCACATGTGGTCTTTTGTTGTCTACAATAAGTGCTGACTCTCTTGATTTTAATACAAAAGACTGAAGCTCAGACCATCCAATATCTTGATGAGCATATCCATCAGAACAGGCAACAGGCACGAGCCTGCCTGCCAATTCCCTTGCAAAGATTTCTTAATAGAAATTAAGAGATCTTCTTGAAATGAGCATGATGGGATGGGGCTTTTTGCTCTCATCACATTAACTACATTAGAGCCCAGTGCATTAAGCCTTGCTTTTGGAATTTCATTAGTAATAAGCCAAAGAGCTGCAGATTTGAGTTAAATCTTTGACATCGCAAGAGAGAAAAAAATACTCAGAAAAACATGCCTCACATTTTCTCTCCCTTGTCAGACAAATTGGTATTCTGTTGATCTTGTTTTTGAAATATCTTGCATTTCAAGCCATTAGAGAAAGAAAACACTTATTTGTCATCACTTTCCTATGATGCTTAGATGTGTACTGTCAAGGATGATTTTTCAGATATAATCCAGCCCTGTGAGGATTGCTATTTGTGTTAATTAGCATGTGACAGCTTGGATTCCTCCAGAGGACCTCCCAATTCTTGTGGCTTATTTAAGGCAAGGAGAAACGAATCTACTGTGCGGCCAGTGACTATGGACCTAACATTTCCTCTGCATGACCCCTTGCTCTAAGTGGTTTTATAAGATGTTTATCGCAGATGTGGTCAAGTGTGTTTTCAGGTGGTCAGCTCCTTTCTCAACACCCATAGAGACTATCACTTCTCTGCAATTTTGAAATCCGAAATCCTGAAAGCTTCTTTATAAGCGTTTTGCAGTAAAATGTTACCTGACTTGACATGGGGCTTTTTTCAGTCTTTATCCCTCTAGTGTGGATAGGTTTGTTGACTAGTGCATAAATATCTATACTTCTTGTCCCTGACCCCACTGAGAACATGACCTTTCTAAAAGTAAAGGAAAGAAAGAAAGAGGAAGGAAAGAGGGAGGGAGGGAAAGAAAAAAGAAAGAAGAGAGGGGGAATTCAAAAAAAGCACGGGCTCGAAAGCTTCCAGATATTGACTGAGAAACTGGGCTTCTCTGTTGGTGGCACTGTATGGATATAGACTAATATTAAACCCTGAGTTCCATTGGTAGATTGATGACCAAATGCCAAGTTGGTAAAAACCCCAACTTTGTCTTGGGTCTCCAGGCAACCTCTCCTCTCTTCCCTGTCAACATAGAAAACCTCCTCTGTTCTCCATAACCTGAAAGTCTCACCATATTGCAAATCCCAAATTTACTCCCCAGTGTTTTATTTCCTAACACAGGAATTGGCACTACTCTCCCAAGTGTGATGCAGGTACCTTTATTACATGCAAACTTTGACTTATAGCTAATTGCTTGTCTCACACACTTGACTGTAGAGTTTATTTATTCATGCAATGACTCAAGTTTTAATGCCAGCCTTATACTTGGTAGTTTTAATATTTTGTTTTCCAATTAATCATTGCAAAAACCTTGGTTACACTTATCAATGCTTCAATTTTCACAGAAGAAAAACTGAAAACTGAGGCTCAGAGAGTTTAGACAACTTGTTTAAGGGCATGCAGCTTATAAATTGTACATTTAGGATTTTAACCCAGGTCTTTCTGACCCAAAAGTCCATGGTTTATGGATTCTACACAGTGTTTGGAGGACATATTGTCCTGTTTGCTTTGTTTTGATCATGATGTAGTACATTATTAAAGTGGTTTTTAAGTAGGTAGTTAGACATATTGTTCATTGCTTCCATTAGATGACTCAGAGGAACACAGAGATCTCCTGCATAACTGCCTGATACAGTTAAGGAATTATGCCCTGGTCTTAGGGTTTGACCAATTGTTTCCTATACTGACCTTGTTTGTTGACTTTTCCTTTTAATGCACATTCCAAAAAAAAAGATACTAGCTAAAGCAGAATGCTGCTTAAACACAAGAGAATGTATTATTTTTAATTTGAAGGATAACTTTATGACTGGCTACTTCAACAGTCAGCTGTGTGTAAGATCCCAGACCCTGCTCAGTTTTAATATTTTGTTTTCCAATTAATCATTGCAAAAACCTTGGTTACACTTATCAATGCTTCAATTTTCACAGAAGAAAAACTGAAAACTGAGGCTCAGAGAGTTTAGACAACTTGTTTAAGGGCATGCAGCTTATAAATTGTACATTTAGGATTTTAACCCAGGTCTTTCTGACCCAAAGTCCATGGTTTATGGATTCTACACAGTGTTTGGAGGACATATTGTCCTGTTTGCTTTGTTTTGATCATGATGTAGTACATTATTAAAGTGGTTTTTAAATAGGTAGTTAGACATATTGTTCATTGCTTCCATTAGATGACTCAGAGGAACACAGAGATCTCCTGCATAACTGCCTGATACAGTTAAGGAATTATGCCCTGGTCTTAGGGTTTGACCAATTGTTTCCTATACTGACCTTGTTTGTTGACTTTTCCTTTTAATGCACATTCCAAAAAAAAAGATACTAGCTAAAGCAGAATGCTGCTTAAACACAAGAGAATGTATTATTTTTAATTTGAAGGATAACTTTATGACTGGCTACTTCAACAGTCAGCTGTGTGTAAGATCCCAGACCCTGCTCAGTCAGGGGCTTCTATTTCCCCAGGCACCCTACCACCAAGCTGCAGGACAATCGCCATGAATCTATCATTCATCCTCTAGGATACAGTCAAGAAAGGGAATCTAAAACTTTCTGTTAATCCAACCTGATTGTGTGGTTAATTTCCACGGGGAATGTGCATGTTCGGTCATATCTGACTCTTTGTGACCCCATGGACTGTAGCCCCCCGGGTTTCTCTGTCCATGGGATTCTCCAGGCAAGAGTACTGGAGTGGGTTGCTGTTTCCTTCTCCAGGGCATCGTCCTGACCCAGGGGTCAAACTCACATCTTGTGAATCTCCTGCACTAGCAGACAAATTCTTTACCACTGAGCCACTTATGGGAAGCCCCGTAAGAATACTGGAGCCAATTGCTGTTTCTTTCTCCAGAGGCTCTTCCAGACCCAGGGATCAAACCTGCATCTCCTATATTGGCAGGTGGATTCTTTACCACTGAGCCACTGGGATTCTCCTGCAATTGACTTCTCAGCATCATATAATGTGACTCATCCTTGTTGATATGCATAGCAGTGATTTGCTCTGCTTCACTGTTACGTGGTATTCCTTTGTAAGAGGGTACCATAATGAATTAATCCACATGATGAATTTCTATACACTGCATAATCATAATCAGGTTTTGCTAATTCTCTTCTTATATTTTTTAATTTGCTTATCCATTCATCTATCAAACAGGTAGTCATTGAGGGCCTGTTCAGGTACAAGCGCTCTTCTATGCCCTTAGGAACAGCAGTAAACCAATGAAGCGGCGCCCTTATGCTGCTTAAATTCTTGAGTAAAGAAGCAAACAAAAATAAATGTGAATACACAGTATGTCAGGTGTGGACAAAAACCAAAGTAGGATAAGGGGGATTAGGATTGTTGCAGTTAGAAAATGTAGTGTAGTCATACGTTATACAGCATAGTCAGGGAAATTTTCATTGACAAGGTGGCCATTTGTATGGCAATCTAAATCTGGTACTCTCTGGAGGAAAAAGTATTCCAAACAGAATACAAAGGCCTAAGCAAGTAGGATTTTGGACTATCTGAGACATGGTAAGTGAGCGATGGTGCCTGGATCAGTGACTATGAAAGAGTGGAGAAAAGAGGTCAGAAATGCTACAGGGAAGCTAAGCCATGTAGAACCTTGATGGTCAGGATAAGCATCTCTGCTTTTGCTCTAAGTGGAATGGGAAGTCTGTGGGGAGATTTGATGAGAAGAGTGGCATGGTGCTATTTACTCTTTAATAAGTCACTCTGGTTGCTGTGATGAGTGTGAACATCAAAAATCCAGGTATGAATTGAGGAGTCTGGTTGGGGTTTATTGTGAAAATAAACTTCAAGGATGATGGTGACTTGTACCACTAGAGTGGTAAGTAATCCAGTTATATAAATACAGTAGGGGTTTGATTTTTCATATCTCCCTATGTCCATGCTGACATTGACTTTGAACTTGACATTTGACTTATTTTAGCCAATAGGATAGTATCAGGTTGAGATTAAAGGAGATTGAAAAACTGCTTATATACTTATGCTTCCTGGTCACCAGCCTATCAAAAAGCCTGGATGAGCCTGCTTGAGGGATGTGAGAGATGTGAAAAAGAACCGAGTCACTGAAGCCCACCCCACCGAGGCTAGTCACCAACTGACCACAAATACGTGAAATGAAATAAGTCAACCCGGGTCCAAATAATCAAAACTGCTCTGTTGATCTATAGTCTTATGAGAACATAGTAAATTATGACTGTGTTAAGGTTTGGAGCAGTTTGGTACGCAGAATTAGCTAGCTGATGTACATATGAAGACAGAGCGGACATGCTGGTGAGAACCTTTTCTGTTTACTTCTACTTGTTCTTAGAGGCAGAAAACAAGGACAATGACTGAGAATGAGGATTAGGTACCAAGCTTTCAAGGAGGTTTTTGAGTGAGTGAAAATGAAAGTGAAGTTGCTCAGTCGTGTCCGACTCTTTGTGACCCCATGGCCTGTAGCCTACCAGGCTTCTCTGTCCATGGGATTTTCCAGGCAAGAATACTGTAGTGGGTTGCCATTTCCTTCTCCAGGAGATCTTCCGGACCCAGGATTGAACCTGGGTCTCCTGCACTGCAGGCAGACGCTTTACCATCTGAGCCACCAGGGAAGAAAGGTATAAATTATTCATCTAGAAGGAGGAGAGAGAAAACAAACAGTAGAATTCAGTAAAAATCACTTATTTTAAGATCTCAGTTGGGATTAACACTTAACAATGTAAAGGGAGACAGGGCAATATGCCTGTGTGTTTTTCTTCAGAGATATTGAGCTGCATGAGATAGGAAGAAAAGACTTGGATTTAGGCAGGCTTATTTTAGTTCTGTTTTGGAAAAAAGGGGAGACGCTATCAAGAGTCAGCAAACATTTTCTGTAAAAGGAGATACAGTAAATGTTTTAAGCCTTGTGTGCCGCAGGGTCTCTGTAGGGACCACTGAACTCTGCCATAGCAGCATGAAAACAGCCACAGGCAATATGTAAACAGATGGCCTGTTTCTGTGTTTCCAATAAAACTTTATTTACAAAACATATGACCCTGCCCCAGGTCTAAAGAGTTGGAGGTATCCAGAAGGGAGTTTTTATAATGTTGGTTCATGTAATCAGATTGGAAAAAGAGATAATGGAAGACATGAAGAATGAACACCCTTACACATGTCAATTGGTACAAGTATGTGTACATGTGATGTGCATGTGTGTTGAAGTATTACTCATCTGATCAACATTACTAGGTAATGGGAACTTGTTTTCCCTACTATCTACAGCATTTTATCCTTCCAATAGCATATTAGGAAAACAAGGATGTTTCCCTACATCCTTGTCAATAATTATCATTTATAGATTCCTCTCCCTTTCCTCTATTTCCATTTTAGTACATCATCTTGGCTCACCATGTTTTCTGGAATCTCAGAGCTGTCATCCTGCTCACTCTGCAGGATGAATGGATGTGCAGAGAAGCTCCACACACATGCCAGGCCACTGCTTACTGAGAGTCAGACCTCTGTAAGGGACAAACACATGGCACGATGCACGTGTTCAGCTCTGTTCCAGGCCCCAGGCTAACCCTGATCAAGATGGAAAGTACTTTGTGACCTGAGGCCAATTATTTGATGGAATCTAGAAATAAGTCATTGAGCTCAATGCATTATTTACTGAGAGACTTCAACAGCATCTTAAGCATCACCATGCTTCTATTCATAGTTATGGAAAATGGCTCCTACTGGGATGCATATTTCTGAGTATTAATAAAAATATGAAGGCCCATAGTGACTTGGATCTTCCCTTTATAGCATCTATTTGCAGATGGGCTTAAGGAGAGGGTCTCAGTGCCAGCATGTCTCATCTATAGAAACCAATGAATATTTTATTTTGTCCCTCACGCAAACTTTATCTGGTGAGCACTTTTAACAGTTACATTTGTACAAAAATAGCTGCTCATTCTCAGAAAATATAAAAGCAGAGAAAATGACAAAAATGAAATCGCACCGATGGATGGGTGCATTCAGAGCCCCACACACAGCAATGTAAATGCTTGGTTATCCTGTGCATGGGTGTTTCTGGCTCACACACGCACACACACACACCACTCTCAGGATAATTTATACAGAACATAGATGTTGTTGTACCTTACAAACAGTGACAATCTGCAACATACAATTTTTAACCATTTTTGTTAAAGTTTTTTTTTTTTTTTGATGCAGAGCATTTTTAAAGCCTTTATTGAATTTGTTACAATATTGTTCTATTTTATGCTTTGATCTTAGCTCCTAGACCAGGGATCAAACCTGCATTCCCTGCATTGGAAGGTGAAGTCTTAACCTCTGGTTAAGATTTTTGTTAACCAGGAAAATCTCTTAACCGCTTTCTTGTTATTTGTAAGCCTAGCCTTGGCTTGATGTTTGTTAGATAGTACCATCCTCTTCCCAAAGGTTGGAGTTTCGTAGTACCTCATGGGAAATGATGAAACATGCATGGCTTCTAGGAAGACCCAAGAGGGATTCTTGCCCTTGTCACTTACCAGTCATGTCATAGCAACAAGAAAGTCAGCAGTTAAGATGTGCTGATGTCATGCTAATTGCTGGGAACTGTTCTCAGTACCTTTGTGGTATTGCCTGTAATTCTCACAGGGCAATAAAGTCATAATACTGTCTCCATTTTCCATAGGAACATATTGAGGCATTGGGTAACACATCTTCTCTCGACACCATTACCTATAAAACAGGGTATATTAGTCAAGGTTCTTCAGAGAAACAGAACCAATAGGATCTATATATAGAGAGAGATAAGAGGAGATTGATTATGGGGACTGGCCTCATAATTATACAGGCTAAGTCCCACAATCTGCCACCGGTGAGCTGGAGACCCAGGAAACCAGTGATGTAATTCAGTTCCAGTAGTCATGTATGGATGTGAGAGTTGGACTGTGAAGAAGGCTGAGCGCCGAAGAATTGATGCGTTTGAACTGTGGTGCTGGAGAAGACTCTTGAGAGTCCCTTGGACTGCAAGGAGATCCAACCAGTCCATCCTGAAGGAGATCAACCCTGGGATTTCTTTGGAAGGAATGATGCTAAAGCTGAAACTCCAATACTTTGGCCACCTCATGCGAAGAGTTGACTCATTGGAAAAGACTCTGATACTGGGAGGGATTGGGGGCAGAAGGAGAAGGGGACGACCGAGGATGAGATGGCTGGATGGCATCACTGACTCGATGGATGCAAGCCTGAGTGAACTCCGGGAGTTGGTGATGGACAGGGAGGCCTGGCGTGCTGCGATTCATGGGGTCACAAAGAGTCGGACATGACTGAGCGACTGAACTGAACTGAACTGAATTCAGTCCAGATTGCAAGGCTCAGGCAACTGAACCTCTGATGACTGATTGCCCCAGACCAAGAAGAGAGAAGACGACCTTGTGCTCCCTGTGTCTTTTTGTTCTATTTGGGTCCTCACAGGGCTAAATGATGCCCACCTACACTGAGAAGGGTGAACTTTCTTTGCTCAGTCTATCAACTGAGATTGAAATTCTAATCTCTTCTGGAGACACCATCACACACATGCCAAGAAATAATATCTTAACAGCTATTTGGGTATCCCTTAGCCTTGTCAAGTTGACACATAAAGTTAATCATCAGGCAGGGCAATAATATCTTCCAAATTCTGATGATAATATACAATAATTAAGTCTAAACCACCAAGCAATGCCTTTTTCTCACAGTATGTGCTGAAGAAATATTCATTCCTTTTCTTCTTCCTTTGAGGAGTCAGGTTTCCATAACTGATGGCTCTGATAGTACAACCTTCCAACAATTTTAAATAAAATTATCCATGTGAAGAGAAGAAGAGAAATGAAGGCAACGTATTCATTGTTCTCACAACCTTTTGACTTGATAGCCAGATGGGGAATCTTGCAGAAACAATGCTCTTGGAGGGAAAGGATCTGTTGGAACCATGCCATCTACATTCACCAACCTTACTCCAGTCAGGTGAAAGATCCCAACAGTACTTGCAATGAAAACGCAACCTTCCAAAAATAATGCAAAAGTCAGAAGATGCAGACAGATGTCTGCAACTTGGGGGTCCCAGAAGCACACCCTGAACAAAGAGTGGCTCAGTGGTAAAGAATCCGTCTGCAATGCAGGAGATACAGGTTCGATCCTTGAGTCAGGAAGACCCCCTGGAGGAGGAAATGGCAACCCACTGCAGTATTCTTGCCTGGAAAGCTCCATAGGTAGAGGAGCCTGGCAGGCTACAGTCCATAGGGTTGCAGAGCTGGGCATAACTGAGCAACTGGGCATGCACCTTTTCAGTCAGATGGGGAGAGTTCTCAGGAAGCACCATAAATGAATGGGGAAGGGAGGTGAGGGTGGAAGGAACACAGTGAACCGCGCATTGATGACAAGCAAGTGGGAGGTGGAGCGGGAGGGAGTCCATACCACTAGGACTGAACAGGTCCAGAGATAATTATTACTGAGCTATGTCACCCAAAGTTAAGGACACTGGGGTGAATATCCACCACTTCTGAATGCCGTCCGTTGAGGGTTTTCCTCAGGGGAGCTGCACCCCAGCAATCTAGCTGCATCTGCCCTGCAGTTCAGGGAGGAAAGGACTCAGCTAAAGAGTCCCAGGTATTTGCCGCAGACAGGCCTCAGGGTAAGGAAATGGTGAGTGATGAAGAGAAAGGGACCAGACAGCAGCAGTCCTAGCTGTAAATAAATGAGGTGACAGGTGGGTTTAATATAGCAAGACAGACACTGCAGCCAAGACTAGCCTCACCACAGTTACATTATAAATATTATTACCAAAATGCACATTAAAATGAAAATAACCTTCAGTATGTAGGTGGGGAGACAGAACAATTATTAAACTGAGGGACATGACAACTCATTGGAACAGGTGTTCAGCTTTTTTCTCTAAGGTTTTTAAATTTTTTTGTATTAAATTTTATTAAAGTACAGTTGCTTTACAATTTCTGTTAGTTTCTACTGTATAGCAAAGTGAATCAGATATATAGATATAGATAGATATTGATCGAAGACAGGAGGAGACAGGGACAACAGAAGACAAGATGGTTGGATGGCGTCACTGACTCGATAGACATGAGTTTGAGCAAGCTCCGGGTGATGGTGAAGGACAAGGAAGCCTGACGTGCTTCAGTCCATAGGGCTGCAAAGAGTCGGATATGACTGAGCAACTGAACAACAAATATATATAGGATTTCTTTCTGAAGCTTTTTTAAAATGTGCAGTAAAGAGGGTTTTTGCAATGAAGGAATTTCGCCAAATGCCCTCTGTAGCTTCCTATAAGAAGATCATCTGAAATGTTGAGTAAGCTAAATAAAATATGCTTTGTATACATACAGTATGTACTAAAAAGGAGAAATAAATCTAAGTCCTTAATTTTTTATCCATTACAATTTTTTTAATGTCATGTATTTAATTGCAAGTTTATATTTTTGTTTCAATAATGGTTTTTATAATCCAGCTCTCAATGCCTCACTTTTCTGATTTCAAATCCTACACTCAATTGCTCTGTCTTTGAGAGTGTTTACTCGGTTGCCTATATAGGCCCCTGTGAGGCTTTTGATTATCCAAGTTCTATTTTGGTAAGACAAAGCATTTTCTCCTCTCTTCTATTTTTAAAAATTTTCTTTTATTTTCTGTTTTTAACTGTGGTTATATATGTGTGTGTGTGTGTGTGTGTGTGTGTGTGTGATGAATAAAACCAACCATCTTCAGCATTTCTAAGTGCACTGGTCAGCTGTGTTGGGTGCACTCACACAGTTGTGCAGCCATCACCAACATCCTTCCACAGAACATTTTTTATCTTACAAGACAGAAGCTCCATGCCTGTTGAATCACAATGCCCCATTTCCTCTCCCTCCAGACCTAGCAACCACCATTTTACTCTTTGTGTCTATAAATGAGACTCTTGTAAACACCTCATACGAGTAGAATCATATCCTATCGCATTTGCTTTTCGTAACGGACTTCCCTCACTTCGCTTGCCATCCTCAGGGTTCATCCAGGTGGTAGCATGTGTCAGCATTTCCTTCCTTTCTAAGGCTGACTATGCACTGTTCATAGCAAACACACCCTTCCAACAACATAAGAGAAGACTCTACACATGGACATCACCAGATGGTCAACACCGAAATCAGATTGATTATATTCTTTGCAGCCAAAGATGGAGAAGCTCTATACAGTCAACAAAAACAAGACCAGGAGCTGACTGTGACTCAGATCATGAACTCCTTATTACCAAATTCAGACTCAAATTGAAGAAAGTAGGGAAAACCACTAGACCATTCAGGTATGACCTAAATCAAATCCCTTATGATTATACAGTGGAAGTG
>SJYR01004281.1:8624-23585 GCA_006410655.1 Kobus ellipsiprymnus
CCACGCCTCATGCTCCTCTGCTCTCCTGGGGCCCTGCCAGGACTGCTGCTGTGGGAGGCCCCACCCACACGGGGTCACACACCTCACCAAGCCCCGTCACCCATGGCAGGTACAGCTGGCCTCTGCTTGAGAGCAGTCCTGTGTGCCAGGTGGCCCAGGCCATGTCCAGCTGGCGTCACTGGACAGCTGTTGCTTTCAGTGAACATTTTCAGGCGTCCTCTGGTTTTTGCATTTTAGAAAAACCAGTGCGTTGTTTTCAGGCCCAGACATTTGTGGGGCCTCTTAGAAAGGCCGTGGGACCGAGGCAGGTTGTCCACTTGGGTGAGGGGTCTCATCTTCAGTTTCAACTCCTCCTGGCTCCCCAGGTCCTGACCTGCAGCACCTCCACCGGGAGGTCCTCCAGTAGCCATTCTGCACAGTGGGACCCTGCCCTGGGTGACCAGGGGACGACCACTGCAGACCCCTCAGTAACGTGGGGCGGGGAAGGGGGAGGTCCACACATGTGCACACACACACCTGCACACATCCACACACGTTCACACGTGCACACACATGGCCTCACATGACGCACATGTGCACATACACGTGCACACACGTGTGCACACGCATGTTGGCCAGTGGCAAGTGCTCAGGTCAGCACTGGCCCCCGCTGCTGGGGCACGCATGCCCTCAGCCCCCACTGGGCCCAGATGTAGAGGAGGCTGGAGTAGAGAGAGGGGAGAACAAAAGCTGAAATGGAAGCATGGGAGAGGGCTGTGTGTTCAGGACCTGGGTGTGGCCCTGCTGAGCTCCCATCTCGGCTGCCCCTAACAACCAGAGGCACTCCTGCCTCCTACAGAAAGGGCCTCCCTGCTCCCTCAGGTCGACGTCTGTTACTCGAAGCACCCAGTGGCCCTGCCATGGACCTCCCCCCACCCCCAGCACCCACCCAGCAGACCCGAGGAGGGCTTCCCTGGACACAGACCACCCTGCTCAGGGCTCCTGACCCCGCTGAGGTCACAGCAAACCGGAGCCCTCTAGTCACTGGCCCGAGACGCGGGTCCAGGGTGTGTCCCGTGCCAGGGGCGACCAGCCACCAGTCAGATCCCATCCTTTGAGGAGGAGACAGAAGACCCGGAGGGCGCAGCTTCGGGGCAGGAGGAGCCCAGCGCCAAGGCCTTGGGCTGAAGCCTTTCATGCCTCAAGTGCCCAGTGTGGGCGGCACGTCCCAAGGCCACACCCNGCTGAGGTCACAGCAAACCGGAGCCCTCTAGTCACTGGCCCGAGACGCGGGTCCAGGGTGTGTCCCGTGCCAGGGGCGACCAGCCACCAGTCAGATCCCATCCTTTGAGGAGGAGACAGAAGACCCGGAGGGCGCAGCTTCGGGGCAGGAGGAGCCCAGCGCCAAGGCCTTGGGCTGAAGCCTTTCATGCCTCAAGTGCCCAGTGTGGGCGGCACGTCCCAAGGCCACACCCAGCAAGCCCAGGATCTGGAGGGGACGTGGACACCCCGACTCAGAACAGCACCGAGGCAGGGGTCTCCCTGACCCCCAGCTTCCACGTACTTGATACTTATGGCAAAGCGCTCGGCCTCTGCCGGCCGCTCCCTGATTAGGTAGGTCCCGCTGGGGTGGGATTTGAGCAGGTTGTCGGTCTGCTGCCTCTCCATATTTCCGGCAAACCTGGAGCAGAGGAGGAGACGGAGCCGCGTGTTCACACGGCCTGAAGGACAACCAGCCAGGCTCCAACCTGCCTAAGAGCCTACTGGGAAGTGAGGCCACGCCCCAGGAGGCGGGGCGAAGGGTGGGCGGGGCCCAGAGGACACGGGGGCGGGGCATCTGCGGGCCAGCGCGCAGGGTCGAGATAAGGGCCCGGACCCAGCCAGTCCAGCTGGGTCTCACCCTCCAGAACCCAGGATCTGCAAGAGGCTTTCAGGGAAAAGGCGTTAGATCAAAATGTCCTTTCCAAAGTCTTACTGTTTAGGAAGAAGGGAAAAACACAGACTGCTCACGTAGGGGCTTGTTTTGTGTCCTGACCCTTTGTGTCTGGAAGCTTTTCTCTTTATCTCTATGAAAATGAAGCCCACCCCAAGCCCGTCTCTTCTTCAGGCTTTGTTAAGCCTGACCCCATTCGCACCTCCCTGTAGGGCTGAGTTGGGACTTCTGTAAATGGATTCATTAGAAAACTGAAGTTCTTGTGAGTCAAGTGAAAAATCAAAGGCAAGTCCTCCACCCTCCATATTCAAACGCAGTGAGCAGTGCACTAGACGGAACAGACCCTGGGGTCTCAGATATGGGTGCGGCAGCCGAGCCCCGTCCCAGGCAACCGGTGAGCCAGCAGGCGGAGCGACGGAAGCTGGACCCCAGGTCGACCCGCATTTGAGACTCATGTCTCCCACATCCACGCTCACATTTTATTTATCAAATAACCCCACCTCTCTCATCAAGCACTGTATGATCAAATACAGTTATAACTTTTGGCCTTAAATATATGCCTCAGATGGTAAAGAATCTGCCTGCATTGTGGGAGACCTGGGTTTGATCCCTGGGTCCAGAAGATCCCCTGGAAAGGGAAATGGCAACCCACTCCAGTCTTCTTGCCTGGAGAGTCCATGGACAGAGGACCCTAGCAGGCTACAGTTCATGAGGTCAGTAAGAGTCAGACACAACTGTGCAACTAACACTTTCATACCTCCTTTTCTCTATTTTATACTCAAGTGAGATCTTGATTAAAAAAGATTTCGTTCTCCTAAATGTTCTAACCTGATGATCTGTTTGTTGACAGGGAAACAGCTACCTGGGATAGAGAATATTCTCCCTGTTTCCCAGCGACTCACAGCTGAGAAGGGGAGAAGGGGCCGTGTGCAACTGGGCTCAGCCACCCTGAAGACACGGGGGGCAGCCAGGGACCCCACGCCCCCAGCACGAAGGGGCCCCGCTGACCCACTCACCAGGGGTACGCCGTGTAGTCCATCTCCCGGGACAGCGGCCGGCTGATGGGTGGCTGGCAGGAGAGAATGCTGGGGTCAGTGTCTCCCCGGGGACTGTCCACAGCATGAGGACCCCCGGTTCCCTATCGTCAGTGAGCTGGGGGCCCAGCCCTGGCTCCCAGCACGTCTGTGGACTCTCGCCCAGAGCCCCTGGCCTGGGGGTGCCAGGACGCACCGTCTCTAGGCAGGTGCTCGGTGGGTTTGACTGAATGAATGGACGTATAGCGCTCAACGACCAGTGCACTGTTAGCAGGAGGAGAGCAACCCAAAGGCTGCCGGGACTTCTCAGCGGTGGACAGGAGCACACCCTACCTCCCGTTCCCTGGTGCAGACGGCCGCAGCCCCGAGGGCGGGCGCGGGGCGGGCAGCAGTGTCTTTAGGCGGAGGGCTACATCTGCAGGTGACCCGCGCTGCTCTGCAGACCCCACGCCGTGCCCTTGCTGGCCAGAGCCCGCCCCCAGGCCCTCACCCGACCACAGGATGGGTAAAAACGCCAGACCACCTGTCCCTGCCCCACCCCAGTCACCATGCAGGTGGGGAAACGAGGCCCAGGGCCAGAAAGTGCCTCCCGCAACACACACAGGCCACTCAGTGAGTTAGCGTCACTTCCTTCCTCTGCTTTCTGGTCCCCGTGCCCTGTCAGCAAGGCATGCCCACAAACGCTTTCTCCTTCACCGGGGCAACGGCCTGCGCTGAAACAGCAGGCTGGGCAGTGGGGCCAGAGGCCAGGCAGGGCCCGGTGGGTGGACCAGGGTTCCCAGGAGTCTTGCACCTGCCTCCTGCCACTTTGAGAGAAGTTTCATTCTCTCAGTTTTAGCTGTCTTTTCCCAGGGGCATGGGGGTGATGCCGTTCATTCAAGGCTGACAGCGAGATGCCTTTTGTAACACAGCAGGATCTGCTCCAGAGCACGAAATGGAAGAAACGCCCCGTTGCCTCTGCTCTAAATAGCAGTCCCTGGCTCTGCAGCTTTACGTTTGAGGGAGAAGACCTACGAAGGCCCTAAAAGCTGAAGACACAGCTGCTCTCTGGCCCGTGATGCCTGCCACAGAGATGCCCATTTTAGTGTTTTTAAAACCAGCCATGCCTTCCCACCAGGAGGGCACCCCTGCCTCTTGGAGTCCTGTCCCAGCTCTGAGGCCAGCTCGCGATGGCCTGAAAAAGCCCAGGGTGTCCTGAGTGCGAAGGATGTTCTCGGCACCCACGGCATCCTGGCCTCGCGCTCCAGAGGCTTCCGTGAAAAGTACTCACCCTTCCATCCACAGGACAGGGCTTCACAGACGAGCTGGGGAAGTAGCCTGACTTCCTGGTCTGCACCAGCCGACCCTGGGAGTGGACAGAGGGTCAGGGTGTGCGGGGCCTGGCCTGGCTAGTTTTGGGGGAGGCAGGGGGTTATCCCAAGGACAAGGGGAGTCCCTGAGAAGCCCGTTACAGCATCACCTGTCGTCACCTCAGCTGAACTCAGAGCCATTCTGGGCAGGAAGCTGAAGGGGGAGCACCCCACTTCCCGGACAAGGACACTGAGGCCCCAGAGAAGGGATAAAACTCGCTTGGCACTGAGACCAGAGCCCGTCTCCTGGAAGCCATCTCCTCTTATCCACACTGGCCCTTCCCAAGCCGTCAGGAGAACACGGACCTGGGGTCGGGGGCTCACTCTCCCCGCTCCCTCCCAAGGTCCCCCAGCAATCCCCACCTTCCCATCAGCCAAGAGTCTCTGCAGGACCACTCAGACCTCACGGCCCCAGGGACACCGGGGAGAGGAGGGCAGTGGGTGGCTGGGTCAGCGTGGGGGAGACCGGACCGCAGCCTCTGACTCAGGTCGCGAGTCTGCAGTTACGTGAGGCGCGGCCTAGCGCAGTGAGTCCGTGAGGACGCAGTGAGAAGGACCCCACACAGCGACGAGGCCGCCAGTAACAGGACTCGGACACTGACGGACACGTGGGCTAGCGTCAGTTCTAAGAAGGTCACCGTGGTCCCCAGGCTGGGTAAGTGCCCTGGGTTCCTGAGGCACCGTGTGGACCCCCGGGGGCGGGGCTCAGGAGAGGAGCAGTGCTGGCCACCCCCCTTCTCGGGCCCCCTAACCGGAACAGCAGGATTCTCGCCCGGAACCACAGACCATCACGGGGACCTGTGTCTCCTGGGGGACGGCTGTGCAGGGCCTTGGCATGCTGTCCCCCAGCGCTGGGCACTGTGGTGCTGGCCTGCACTGGGGCGGGCTGGGCAGTGGGGTGGGAGAGGCATGGTCGGTATGTACAGGACGCAGCCCAGGCAGGAGGCTGCGGGGAACGGGCTCGGATGACGGTCTCTCTGGCGAGGGGACGCTGCTCCCCCTGCCACGTCAAAGCACACACCCTGGCACCCAGGCCCTGCGAACAGCCATCTTCTCTCTGATGGTCTAGCACCGCAAACCCGCCCCTGCCTGGAAATGCAGCACTCTCCACTTCTGCCCTCCCAGGACCCACCTCCCACCACTGAGACTCGGGGTCGCCTCTCAGCAGCTCGATCACGTCGCCCGTCTGGAAGGTCAGCACCGGCTTCCCGGGGGGAGCGGGGTTGCCCAGGTAATTCTGCACGGCCACCATCTTGGGACCTGCGGAGGACAGGGCCGGAGAGGCCTGGCTTGGTGACTTCGTCCCAAGGAGCCCTTGGCCTCCCCGGCTTTCTCGGACCTCTTGGGGCTCTTGGAAGTGGACGGGGCCCTGTAGCGTCCCTCCTTGAAATCTTCCCCTAAGACTCCCATGTCTCTTCATTAAATATTGTAAGTATCAATTAACTATTTATGTGAGGAACAGATTCAGGGTGTCATTTCCGTAACAGTAACCTGTTTTTAAAGAGTACTTTATGTATCTTCCTCCAGACACCTTGGGATCTGTGGCGGAGCGCTGCGTGGAGCGGGAGACCGCACATTCCTCCCGTTAGAGAAGGGGGTGAAGTCAGCGGCCGACCGAGCCACCCAGCTGCTCCGGGCTGACACGGGCGCCCGGCTGCGCTCCCGAGAGCTTGTGGGTCTCTCGAGCCCTGCTCTGACCGGCCCAGCCTCGCGTGGGCCGCGTCTGCCAGGTCTGGTTCTGACTCTGGTGCCCCGGAGGCGGGAGCGTGGCTTCTCCCAACTGGCTTGGACTTTGCCTGCAGCTCGGGCTGGGTCGCTCCTAATGCTTCCAGTTCTCCTTTCGCCCAGTTCAGAGCAACCCGGACACCGGGGACGGGAGAAACTGGGAGCACAGGTGTCTGCTCCGCTTGGGGTCTCCAGGCCGCAGCTCACAGTCTCTCCTGGGCTGAGGGACCCTGGGCAAGCTAGGCCCTGCCCCCACCCCTGGTGCTGACAGAAACTAAGACGGCTCCCAGGGGAGGTGGCCACGGAGGCGGGAGGGAGACGAGGCCAGAGGGCGCGCAGACCCTGGGGGCCCGGAGCTGAGAGCCTGCGGCAAAGCCGGCAGCCGCCGTGGCCAGGCCCAGGCTCCCAGGGTGACCGCCGGCAAGGACAGCAGCAGAGAAGGCCCAAGTCCCAGACTCACCTGGCCCCGCTCCAGAGGCTTCCTGTGAGGGCAAGGACAGATGACAGTGAGGACAGAAGGCTGCTCAAGCAAGACAGCCCCACCCCCTACACCCCACGAGAGAGGTCAAGGCAGGGAGGAGGGAGCAGAGGGAGACGTCCTGGACACCCACAGGGACTCGTGACAGCTCCCCCGTGGGACCTCCACCCTCCACCTCGGTGCCCCTCCGCAGCCCCGGGACGTCTGTCCTCTTCCCCCTCCCATCCCTGACCATTAACTCCCACCTCCTCCAGGAAGCCTGCCCTGACCACCCCACCGGGGCATCCCTGCTCGGAGCCTGGGGCTTGTCTTCTCTGTCTGGGACGGGTCCTGCTGCACACAATAAATGTGGGGTGTTCGCTCTTCCTGAAAGGCACCTCTGCACCCCATGTAAGAGCCTGTTACGTGCTGGACTGCTCGGCCGGGGAAAGACGTGACGTCCACACCCCATAACTGAGCTCAGCGGCTTCATCTCTGATTAGTTCCAGAGAGGGTGCTACATCGAATCGGGACGGGAGGGAGGTGGGTGGATGCCTGTCACAGAGCTGAGCACCCAGGGCCACCAGCAGGACGCAGGCAGGTGGCAGCTGGGCAGGGGGACAAGCCATCGGCCAGGAGGCCGCGCCCGGGGGCCCGTTTCTGTGTGGTGACCACAACGGAAAACAAAGGGCCCTGGTGGCCAACGGGGGCTCTGCGAGCCAGCCTGGCCCCACGAGCCTGACGGCTGGAATGCTTGGGTCTTTCTGGCTCCGGGCACAGCGTGGCGTGTGGTGCAGGGCAGCGAGAAGGGAGCGGTTTGGCGGACTCACCGGGTCTGCAGGAGAACCTGAAACGGAAGCACACAGGGGTCAGAGGACAAGGGGCCAGCCCTGCGGACCGGGGGGCTGTCACCTCACGACAAGAGCTGCTGGGGGTGCCCGAGTGAGCCAGGAGGGCGCATCAAGGCCCGTGGGCCCAGATAAGGATTATGGACACGCACGGCTGGTGACCGTGAAAATCCCTGTTACTTCTAACGACAAATTCTGAGCTCTGGTTACAGGGAGCCCACGGGAGAACCCCCCACGGCCAACAGGTTTCCTGCATGAACCAAGTCTGCTCCCAGGCGGCAGCTCCCCAGCCACTGAGCAGAACCCAGGCCCAGAGGGGAGAGAGCCCCAGCTGACTAGTGACGCCTGCCACGGGCCAGGGACAGGAGGCGGAGGCGGCGGGCTACTTTGTCAGCCCACCCGTCCTCGCACACGGGGCACTCCAGCTTGTCAGATGGAAGGCGAGCATTCTAGAGATTCTTTCCACCTGCCCTGGGGTGACCCTAGGGGAGGACACAGCGCCAGGCTGGGCCCCAGCCATCCGACCAGCCGGGCGGCCAACTCCACCGCCGGCCAAAGCAAGCACCACGGTGGCTGACGTGTGGCTGAAGGGCTTCAACACCACCTCACGCTCACGGTCACAGCCTGCCTTGGGCAGATGCAGGAACCTGACCCTGAAGAGCAGAGGTTAGGGGCGTCAGGCACCGGGCGGCCAGGCAGCTGGTGCCCCCAGGGGAGGCTTCCTGGGAGAGGTGCCCTGGGAGGGGCTGGCATCTCCCTGGGACGTCCTGGCCCCGGGGGCAGCAGAAGGTAAGCCTGCCTGGCCCAGAGAGGAAGGATAAGCGCGTGGGAGGAAAGGAAGCAGCTTAGACTGTGCAGAGAAGAAGCCAGGAGGGCTGCGGCAGGGCGGAGAGACAGGAGAGGGCGTCATGCACCTGCCCTTGGGGGACCACGACCTCTCAAGACAAAGCCTGGTGCCCACCAGGGGCTCTCAGAGGCCCGGGGAGGATGCTGCCAGGGGCTCTCAGAGGCCCGGGGAGGATGCTGCCAGGGGCTCTCAGAGACCCGGGGAGGATGCTGACAGTGTCAGCTTGCGAAAGACACCCCATGGCCTCTCCGGTGAGGCCTCAGCTGTACGTGTGTGTGCTAAGTCTCTTCGGTCGTGTCCGACTCTGTGCAACCCCATGGACTAGCCCGCCAGGCTCCTCTGTCCATGGGGCTTTCCAGGCAAGAATACTGGAGTGGGTTGCCTTGTCCTCCTCCTCCAGGGGATCTTCTCGACCCAGGGATCAAACCCGTGTCTCTTACATCTCCTGCATTGGCAGGTGGGTTCTTTACATTAGCACCACCAGGGAAGTCCCCAGCTGAACATATGAAAAACCCACAGAGCTAAAAAGGATTGGAATGGGGGACTGCAAAAAAAGGAAGAAGGCATGTGATGGCCATCAGCTGGTGTTTTTGCCTGGTGTGATCACGAGTTGCTTTTATCTCCTTTACTTTTCTCCTCATTTTGTATGGAAAGTGGGTATTTAACAATCAGAGGGCAAGGAGAAACAGAAAGATTATTTAAAACTTAGAAAACTAGCCAGGGAACATGCCAAATACCACCTTTGATTATTTCTTAATACGTTCATAAGAGATAATTATTTTCTTCTTTATTCCATGTCTTCCCTTTTTTTGCCCCTCTATTATTTCTGACAAATAAATACGTTACTTCCAAGACCAGAAAAGAAAAAAGTCACAAGAAATGAACCGTCCGGTCTCTTGACACGAAGGACACGCGGCCACCAGAGGGCGGTATCCACAGGCAAAGATGAAAAGCCTCCTTCTCTGGGGCCAGGGGGCCCGGCAGCTTCCTCCAGCTGGGAGCAGAGCAGCAGGGCTGCTGGACCTCCGCTGGGCCGGAATGGGCGGCAGCGGGCTCCTTTGGGACAAGGGGGTCCAGGCTGGCCTGTCGGACCCTCCTCCCGGGTCAGGGCACTGGGCCAGCAGCCGCAGGAAATGAAGAACTTACAGAAACTCCTGCCCTGGGTGCGGGCATCTCGGGCGATCAGCAGGCCTGGCACGTCCTCCCATCTACCTGGAGCGTGTCAGGCCTCTCTGAGCACAGGTCCCCCAGGCGTGGATGGCAGCGTAGCCGCCCCCTCTCACGGGGCCGCGGGGGTGGCTGAGCCCACGTGGAGCACGGCAAGCGACGCTGATGCTCAGCACAGGCCCGTGCCCAGATCCCACGGGCAGCCAGCCCTGACCGCGGCGGCTGCAACTTTCGGAACCGTCTGAGGCTTCCGGCTGCCATCCAGCAGCTCTGGGTGGGGCACTCCCCCAGCTCATCCCCCAAACCAAGATGATTCAGAGGAGCCTCAGCCTTCCCATCTGACAAATAGGCTCGGGGCCAAGGGGAGCCTTGTGTAATAAATGCTGGGCATGCAGGGGGTCCGGGGGCCGAGGTGTTCCTCTGTGAAGGGAAATCTCCATGAACTGCCAAGGACGTTCTGTGCCCTGGGCCGGGTAGGGGTCTAGGGTCTTAACTGCTGTGTGGCAGAGAAAAGGCAGAAGGCATTGAAGGCATTGAAGAGGCAGAGAAAAGCCAGAAAGAGGTCGGTTAGGAGCAGGGCTTGGCCATGGCGCCCCCGCCCGCTCTCAGGCTGGGCCTGTGTGCCCAGGGGCAGATGCCCCGACCCTGAGCCTCGGTTTGCTCATCCGGTCTCTGTCTTGTGGGGCCGCCACCACAGGAGAGGAGAAGGGGGGCCGATGCGAGGGACAGGCCAGCCCCCGGGGCTCGCGCCCCACAGGCGGGGTGGGGTCGGTACTCACTGATCTTGCAGGGAGGGGTCACTTCC
This sequence comes from Kobus ellipsiprymnus, assembly GCA_006410655.1. Classification (NCBI taxonomy): domain Eukaryota; kingdom Metazoa; phylum Chordata; class Mammalia; order Artiodactyla; family Bovidae; genus Kobus; species Kobus ellipsiprymnus. The sequence goes on from SJYR01004281.1 coordinate 18,769, forward strand.
AGACACTCCTTGTGCGCCCCGACGCCACACTTGGTGCAGAGGTAGCCCTGGTAGAAAGTACCCCTGCGCCGGGGAGGGCGTGGGGCGAGGTGAGCCCGGGCCCGCGTGGCCCTCCGCTCCCCCGAGCAGCCAGCGCAGCCCCAGAGCCCCCAGGACCCCCTCCTGAACGCACGGCCTGGTGCCGGCCCTCCCCGTGGACGATCGGCCTAGCTCTGCGCCTCCTGTGACGGGCCCCCTGGGACAACCGCCTCCCCTCCCCGCTGGATCCCAAGCTCCGAGGGCCGGCCGGGCCCACATAGACGGGCCGCTCCGTTGGGCCTTTGGGGCCCAGCGCAGCGCTGGCCTAGGGGCGCTGGGCTCTGAGAATGCAGGACGGGGCAGCCCCAGGCGCCCTCGGGGGCTGGGAGTGGGCGGGGCAGGGCCCTCACCTGAGGAACATGCGGCAGGCTTTGCAGTTGGTGGTCTTGTCGAATGTGTACATCTGGAAGCTGTGGTGGTTGGCGTTGGCCTTGTCGGGCTTGATGTTTGACCTGGCGGGAGGGAGAGTGAGCGCCAGGTTCCCTGAGCCCCACTGATGCGGGAGCCCCGGCATCAGCCGGGCTCAGGATGCAGCCAGGGGTCGGGGGCCAGGGTGCAGAGCCGGGCGCTGCCAGAACTCCTGGGCCTACCCGGGGACCCTGACGCCCCGGGCAGAGTGGGGGTCCAAGCGGAGGCTTTCGAGAAGTTTCTAAGGGTGACGGTGAAGGGCTGTCTCTGGACAGGGCCTGGGTTTGGGCCGGGGCAACCCCTCGTCACGACTCAGCCAACCCGCTAAGGATGTCCCTGAGTGCGAGCCCGAGATGGAAAACTCTAAATGAATCGCGAGCTCACAGTGGGTCCCCTCAAATGTCCTGGGGGCTGCACCCATGTCTGCGATTCACCAGAGCGAGTCCACCAGCAGACGCTCCAGGACAGTGTGGGGGGCGTGGGGAGGCGACTCCAGGACAGGGCGGAGAGGGGACAGGGGGACAGCACGTGACAGAGAGCAGCTCAAGGTGTGCACGCAGGAGCCCGGGCATTTACCACGACGTTTTTGGATAAATACTTGAAGTGTTTCACAACAGAATATCGGGAGAAAATTACAGCCCCTGGAAGCCATGGGGCTCACCGCCTGGCTGCCACCTCCTCTGACGTGCCCCACGTGGGACCCTGTTTGAGCCTCCCAATAACCCCAGGACCAGCATCGCCTTTCTACCAGGAGGGGAGGCGAGTGCACCTGCCCAGAGGCCCCAGGCCCGGCCCCCCAAGGCTCAAGGTTGATGTGGCTGGGGACCCCCGTGACCAGCTTTCTCTGTGGGACAACTGGGGCTCCTCCTGGATTTCACAGATAGACAGTTCTGGGGCTTTCCTCAAAGGTGACCATCTGCAGCCTGGAAGGCCCCAAGGACCCAGGCCACCACGAGTCCTTCTGGCATCACGGCCGTTCCTGGCCACTCGCTGCCCAGCCAGACAGGTGTGGGAGGCTCGGCTCCGGGGGATGGGCCCTCTGGCTACTGGCAGATTAAGGATCAAGAATGCCACCTGGGGGAGGGGACTGGCTTCACCCAGGGCGACAGAGACAGGCTGAGCCTCCGGTCACTTGAAGGACCTCTCGTCTGAGAAGCCCACGTGGGGCCGGCCACCCGCACAGCCTGCTGTGGCAGACTCACATGGCCATCTCAAACTGCTCCATCCACTTCCTCTTCATGTCCTCTGTCTTGCAGAAAAACTGGAAGCCTTGCTTGCCTTGCAGGTGAATGAGATAGAAGCCGTAGGACCACTGCGGGGAGACGGGAGCACGCTTGAACCAGGCGCAGCCATGCACGCACACTCGCTGGGCTGCGCAGGCACACGCATCTGTATGCACACGCTTACATGTACGTGCCCTCTAACGAGATGTCTCGGGGCCCCTCCAGGATGGCGGCCCACCCACTTCCACCCCCTAAATGTGATGCCAGAAAAACTCACTGGTCTGAAGTAGAACAGAAAACAAACAAAAAACGGCAGAGGCGGGCATGCGCCACAGGAGCAAAGCCGGCCCAGCCCGCCCAGCCCTCGGCCACCACCGGGCCGGGCCGGGCCGGGCCGGGCCAGCCCACCCAGCCCTCGGCCACCACCGGGCCGGGCCAGCACTCGGGGCCTCCGGAGGGAGCCAGGAAGAAGGGTTTGGAAAATATGAGCCCGTCTGTGTCAGAAAAGCTAGAGGGGGAGAGGAAAAGAGACAGGGGCAGATGCCCCGACCCTGAGCCTCGGTTTGCTCATCCGGTCTCTGTCTTGTGGGGCCGCCACCACAGGAGAGGAGAAGGGGGGCCGATGCGAGGGACAGGCCAGCCCCCGGGGCTCGCGCCCCACAGGCGGGGTGGGGTCGGTACTCACTGATCTTGCAGGGAGGGGTCACTTCCAGACACTCCTTGTGCGCCCCGACGCCACACTTGGTGCAGAGGTAGCCCTGGTAGAAAGTACCCCTGCGCCGGGGAGGGCGTGGGGCGAGGTGAGCCCGGGCCCGCGTGGCCCTCCGCTCCCCCGAGCAGCCAGCGCAGCCCCAGAGCCCCCAGGACCCCCTCCTGAACGCACGGCCTGGTGCCGGCCCTCCCCGTGGACGATCGGCCTAGCTCTGCGCCTCCTGTGACGGGCCCCCTGGGACAACCGCCTCCCCTCCCCGCTGGATCCCAAGCTCCGAGGGCCGGCCGGGCCCACATAGACGGGCCGCTCCGTTGGGCCTTTGGGGCCCAGCGCAGCGCTGGCCTAGGGGCGCTGGGCTCTGAGAATGCAGGACGGGGCAGCCCCAGGCGCCCTCGGGGGCTGGGAGTGGGCGGGGCAGGGCCCTCACCTGAGGAACATGCGGCAGGCTTTGCAGTTGGTGGTCTTGTCGAATGTGTACATCTGGAAGCTGTGGTGGTTGGCGTTGGCCTTGTCGGGCTTGATGTTTGACCTGGCGGGAGGGAGAGTGAGCGCCAGGTTCCCTGAGCCCCACTGATGCGGGAGCCCCGGCATCAGCCGGGCTCAGGATGCAGCCAGGGGTCGGGGGCCAGGGTGCAGAGCCGGGCGCTGCCAGAACTCCTGGGCCTACCCGGGGACCCTGACGCCCCGGGCAGAGTGGGGGTCCAAGCGGAGGCTTTCGAGAAGTTTCTAAGGGTGACGGTGAAGGGCTGTCTCTGGACAGGGCCTGGGTTTGGGCCGGGGCAACCCCTCGTCACGACTCAGCCAACCCGCTAAGGATGTCCCTGAGTGCGAGCCCGAGATGGAAAACTCTAAATGAATCGCGAGCTCACAGTGGGTCCCCTCAAATGTCCTGGGGGCTGCACCCATGTCTGCGATTCACCAGAGCGAGTCCACCAGCAGACGCTCCAGGACAGTGTGGGGGGCGTGGGGAGGCGACTCCAGGACAGGGCGGAGAGGGGACAGGGGGACAGCACGTGACAGAGAGCAGCTCAAGGTGTGCACGCAGGAGCCCGGGCATTTACCACGACGTTTTTGGATAAATACTTGAAGTGTTTCACAACAGAATATCGGGAGAAAATTACAGCCCCTGGAAGCCATGGGGCTCACCGCCTGGCTGCCACCTCCTCTGACGTGCCCCACGTGGGACCCTGTTTGAGTCTCCCAATAACCCCAGGACCAGCATCGCCTTTCTACCAGGAGGGGAGGCGAGTGCACCTGCCCAGAGGCCCCAGGCCCGGCCCCCCAAGGCTCAAGGTTGATGTGGCTGGGGACCCCCGTGACCAGCTTTCTCTGTGGGACAACTGGGGCTCCCCCTGGATTTCACAGATAGACAGTTCTGGGGCTTTCCTCAAAGGTGACCATCTGCAGCCTGGAAGGCCCCAAGGACCCAGGCCACCACGAGTCCTTCTGGCATCACGGCCGTTCCTGGCCACTCGCTGCCCAGCCAGACAGGTGTGGGAGGCTCGGCTCCGGGGGATGGGCCCTCTGGCTACTGGCAGATTAAGGATCAAGAATGCCACCTGGGGGAGGGGACTGGCTTCACCCAGGGCGACAGAGACAGGCTGAGCCTCCGGTCACTTGAAGGACCTCTCGTCTGAGAAGCCCACGTGGGGCCGGCCACCCGCACAGCCTGCTGTGGCAGACTCACATGGCCATCTCAAACTGCTCCATCCACTTCCTCTTCATGTCCTCTGTCTTGCAGAAAAACTGGAAGCCTTGCTTGCCTTGCAGGTGAATGAGATAGAAGCCGTAGGACCACTGCGGGGAGACGGGAGCACGCTTGAACCAGGCGCAGCCATGCACGCACACTCGCTGGGCTGCGCAGGCACACGCATCTGTATGCACACGCTTACATGTACGTGCCCTCTAACGAGATGTCTCGGGGCCCCTCCAGGATGGCGGCCCACCCACTTCCACCCCCTAAATGTGATGCCAGAAAAACTCACTGGTCTGAAGTAGAACAGAAAACAAACAAAAAACGGCAGAGGCGGGCATGCGCCACAGGAGCAAAGCCGGCCCAGCCCGCCCAGCCCTCGGCCACCACCGGGCCGGGCCGGGCCGGGCCGGGCCAGCCCACCCAGCCCTCGGCCACCACCGGGCCGGGCCAGCACTCGGGGCCTCCGGAGGGAGCCAGGAAGAAGGGTTTGGAAAATATGAGCCCGTCTGTGTCAGAAAAGCTAGAGGGGGAGAGGAAAAGAGGGCACGACGGAAAGAAGAAAGGGAAGACGGCAAAGAGGAGACAAAACCCCCCAGCTCTGAAAGCACCCCGTCCTCAACCTCCAGGGACCGGAGTGCGGGGGCGGGGCGTCACTTCACACCCTCAACTGACTGCAGACAGATCTCTGATCACAACAAGA
>SJYR01004281.1:34292-65666 GCA_006410655.1 Kobus ellipsiprymnus
CACAGAGACCCACACAGAGAGGCACAGAGACACACACAGACACACACAGAGACACAGAGATACACACACAGAGACACAGAGATACACACACAGACACACACAGAGACACACAGAGACATACACACACAGACACACGGACACACACAGAGACACAGAGATACACACACAGATACACAGAGACACACACACACACAGACACACACAGAGACACAGACAGACATACAGAGACACACGGAGAGACACACACAGAGACACACAGTGACACAGAGACACACACAGAGACACACACACACAGAGACACAGACAGACATAGAGACACACGGAGAGACAGACAGACAGAGACACACACACACTTGGTGTGAGTCTGTTCTGCTTTCATGACAAGCCACAGGTCTCTCCCCGCGACAGCTCCTCACGAGTTCTCTCCGTAAGGCCGTGTTCCCTCCCTTCCCTGCCCCGGAGGAGAGCTGCCAACCATGGGGGAAACAGGCACCCGCCTTCCCCAAACCTTTCCACTCCAACGATTTGCTATTAAACTGAGAGTTTTCACATGAAAGTTAAGACCCATCATCTCTGGAAGTGCTCAGGGGCTGGAGACCCAGAGATCTCTGTGCAAGCTGTGCTGGTCCGTAAGGCAGGGCCGCCCCACACCGAGGGAAGGCTACGTGGGCAGCGAACGCCCTGCCCACAGGCCAGCAGGCACTGCCCACATTGCCGGGCACAGAGGCCCTCCTGCTCCTCAGCAGCCCCGACTCCCTCCTGGGCCCTGCAGACCTGCTTCTGAGCACCTGGAGCCCAGAGCCCCTGAGCGGCCAGGCTTGGGGCGCCCCCTTGCCTTCCACCCTCCCCCGGCTCACTCAGCCCGAGGTTCTGGCGGTCAAGGGTGTGGGCAGCAGGTCCCAGCCCCGCTCTCCTCACCGTATGCCCCTCACATCAGCCAGTACAGCTGCAGCCTTCCCAGCCAGAAAACGTCTATTCATCCATCAACACCCTGCTCACCACTTCCTGCTCTGCGTCCCCGCCTCTCCCCAGCCCTGTCCTCCAGCCTGGTGGGGTCCACAAAGGTGACTGGGCCCCCTGCCCACCATCAGCTCTGAGCTCCGGGGCAGGTCTCATTCCTCCTCGCATGCCAGCATGCAGCCTGGAGCCCCGGCTGGCACAGCTTGCACAAGGACCTTACACACTCGGCTGTGAGTGGCCATGTTTATCCGTAAACAGATGACAAGAGAAATCTGAGCATGGCCACTTACAGCAAAGACCAAGGGACGTACCCACGCCTGCTCTCAGGCTCACTTACACACACATTTAGACTCCCAAGGTCACCAGCAAGGGAGTGGCCGGGCCAGAACCCACGTGGCTCCCAAGCCCAGTCTCCTCAGCCCGTGGGGAGGCCTCTTCTGAGTCCAACAGCCAGCACTCCAGGGCCACCCACCCCACCCAACTGCAGAGCAGAGCTGTGGCTGCACACACCCCCCGCCTCTGACTGCAGCTGGCCCCACTGAGACGGGAGGGGAACTGCTCAGGGACTCAGCTGACCAGCCAAGATACACACGGAGAGACACACACAGAGACACACAGTGACACAGAGACACACACAGAGACACACACACACAGAGACACAGACAGACATAGAGACACACGGAGAGACAGACAGACAGAGACACACACACACTTGGTGTGAGTCTGTTCTGCTTTCATGACAAGCCACAGGTCTCTCCCCGCGACAGCTCCTCACGAGTTCTCTCCGTAAGGCCGTGTTCCCTCCCTTCCCTGCCCCGGAGGAGAGCTGCCAACCATGGGGGAAACAGGCACCCGCCTTCCCCAAACCTTTCCACTCCAACGATTTGCTATTAAACTGAGAGTTTTCACATGAAAGTTAAGACCCATCATCTCTGGAAGTGCTCAGGGGCTGGAGACCCAGAGATCTCTGTGCAAGCTGTGCTGGTCCGTAAGGCAGGGCCGCCCCACACCGAGGGAAGGCTACGTGGGCAGCGAACGCCCTGCCCACAGGCCAGCAGGCACTGCCCACATTGCCGGGCACAGAGGCCCTCCTGCTCCTCAGCAGCCCCGACTCCCTCCTGGGCCCTGCAGACCTGCTTCTGAGCACCTGGAGCCCAGAGCCCCTGAGCGGCCAGGCTTGGGGCGCCCCCTTGCCTTCCACCCTCCCCCGGCTCACTCAGCCCAAGGTTCTGGCGGTCAAGGGTGTGGGCAGCAGGTCCCAGCCCCGCTCTCCTCACCGTATGCCCCTCACATCAGCCAGTACAGCTGCAGCCTTCCCAGCCAGAAAACGTCTATTCATCCATCAACACCCTGCTCACCACTTCCTGCTCTGCGTCCCCGCCTCTCCCCAGCCCTGTCCTCCAGCCTGGTGGGGTCCACAAAGGTGACTGGGCCCCCTGCCCACCATCAGCTCTGAGCTCCGGGGCAGGTCTCATTCCTCCTCGCATGCCAGCATGCAGCCTGGAGCCCCGGCTGGCACAGCTTGCACAAGGACCTTACACACTCGGCTGTGAGTAGCCATGTTTATCCGTAAACAGATGACAAGAGAAATCTGAGCATGGCCACTTACAGCAAAGACCAAGGGACGTACCCACGCCTGCTCTCAGGCTCACTTACACACACATTTAGACTCCCAAGGTCACCAGCAAGGGAGTGGCCGGGCCAGAACCCACGTGGCTCCCAAGCCCAGTCTCCTCAGCCCGTGGGGAGGCCTCTTCTGAGTCCAACAGCCAGCACTCCAGGGCCACCCACCCCACCCAACTGCAGAGCAGAGCTGTGGCTGCACACACCCCCCGCCTCTGACTGCAGCTGGCCCCACTGAGACGGGAGGGGAACTGCTCAGGGACTCAGCTGACCAGCCAAGATGCTCTGTCCTGGGTGGAACAGCGGCCCCCAAAGGCATGTCCACCAGGGGCCTCAGGATGTGACCCTGGAAACAGGGTCTTTGCAGATGTAATCACAGCCCAGAGGGTCGCAGTCAGATCACGCTGGACTAGGGTGGGCCCCGCATCCGAGGACAAGGTCCTTATAAGAGACTAAAGGACCCAGAGAGACAGAAAGAAGCCGAGTGAGCGTGGAGAACAGACTAGGGGCTGCGGCCACCAGCCAACGACATCTGGGGCCCCCGGGCGCTGGAAGCAGCAGGGAGGCCCCTCCCCGCAGCCTGCAGAGAGGCAGGGCCCAGCGAGGCCGGTTTTGGACACTGGCCTCCAGGCCTGAGAGAGAATTAGATTTCTGATGTGCTAAGCCTCCGAGTTTGTGGGAGTTTATGGCAACAGCCCCCAGGACACTCATGCTGACCCCTTGGCCCTCCAGCGACACCACGACGACGTCCAATCAGCAGCCCCAGGCCAGGTTCCCTGGGCTGTGGAGTCTGGGGGCGGTTTGACTCTTCCTTGAAAATCCAGAGAAACTGACAGGATGTTCCGAGTCTGTTGGAGGAAGTCGGTGAAGGAAGTGAAGTTGATGGGCCTTCATTTGAACCATAAAAACCTACTGCTGTTGAGTAAAAGTCTCTGAAACGGGGAAGCAGAGCGACACGGGCAGGGAGGGCCTCGTGGCTCACGGTCTCTCGGGAGCGCCTGGGACACCCCGGGACGGCGGCCTTCTCTGGCCCGGCCGGACGCACCCTCGCCGGACACCGCTCGGGACACGACGTCCGTCAGAGTGCAGAAGCGACCCGGAGGACTCAGTGCTCTTGTCAGGGAGGAAACGGACTGGCTTGTCTCTAATGTGGCTTCCTCCTTCCTAACATCTGTCCCCAGTGACCGTGGCCAGAGCGCCAGACCGTCCTCTGAGCGAGCGCCGTCATCCTTCTGGCCTCCCTTTCCTGAGCCGGTTGGTGTTCGTCAGCAGCTCCATGTGGCTCTGCACCAGGGCTGTGTTGTTTAGCCCAGAACGTTCGGTTGCAGCCCCATAAAGGGAAGCACGCAGGCGTCTCCCAGAAGGACTGATGGCCCAGTTCCTCGCTGCGTCCTCTGCCTTAGCGCACACGACCCCAAACGCTCCGGGCGGGGACATGCTGAACTGCACACCCAAGCCCCACCCCTCTCCTGTCCTCAGCTCCCCCATCTGGGAAGGGAGATGTGGAGAGTCTCAGAAGTCTGGCCTTTCCAGCTGAGGGTCCAGGGCAGCCCTCCAGACAGGGCAGCCACGCGAACCCCTGTGGGGCTCTAGGAGGGTAGGAGAGGGCCGTCCCCACACAAGCCTACCCAACCTCGGGCTCTGAGACGAGAGGTCCCCAGAGACCCTGCCCCCGTGAATGGAGATCACAGTCAGGGCGCAGCACCGGCCACCTAACACTGGAGCCAGCAGAAGACACAGGGCACAGAAGCCCCCACCTGCCCAGGACCCTCTCCAGACGCTCACAGAAACCCCTGGGGTCCTGGGTAAGGGGGACCTGCCTTTCTGCATGACATCCTCCTAGCTGCACTTGTGCAAAGCCCCACGGGGAGTCCCTTCTAAAAGCCAGGACTCCTGCCCTCCCACCGGGCCACCAGCTCCCCGGGGCCCATCTGGCCCGAGCCTCTGACCCACCAGAAGTCGGGCTCTGGGCCACCTCAGTCAGCCCCAGCAATAAATACAAACAGTCTGACTTTAATGTAAACCTCTCCTGAGAGCCTGTCCCTCTGGGTGGGACACGTCTCTTTAGGCCCACGTGGTTAACAGGAGTATCTGCCTTGTCTAAGGCTCAAGGCCACATTAATGGGAGTATAACCTCCAAAAAGAGGGAGGTGATTGTCCTCTGCCACTTGGCACTCGTCATACCACACTCGGATGCCACCCCATTCTTCATCTGTGATGAGCTGCCAGGATCTTGTCCCTTGAGTCCTTCAGTGGCTTTTCCTGCCCTCAGCTAAAAAACTGTGAATCCCTCTCTCAGCCTACCAGAACCTGGGATTGCTCCTGAGAAAGCCACCTCTTCACCTCCCTCAGTCCTGCTCCTCTGGCCTCTTGCAATTTCCAAAACAGAGCTCCCGGCTCCTACCAGGGCCTTCCCTTCAGTTTCTGCTGCCAACACGGCCTCAGGGTTGATCCTCTCTCACCCAGGTCCTCAGGGGTCCCCACCGTCGGCTCCAAGTCCCTTCCCCACGTCCCCCTCCCCCTGCTCTCACGCAGCCCATAATAAGTCTTGTCTGTGGACTCATTCCCAGGGAGAGCTGAGCCAGCTCTGTTCACTACGATGTCCTTGGCCCAGAGTCTGAATGCCACACACAGCAGGCAATCCATAAATGCTCAGGTGCTGCATACAGCAGGCACTCCATAAATGCTCAGGTGCTGCATACAGCAGGCACTCCATAAATGCTCAGGTGCTGCACACAGCAAGCACTCCATAAATGCTCAGGGGCTGCACACAGCAGGCACTCCATAAATGTTTGTGGAGTCGGTAAGTCAGCGAACATCAGGGTCATCGCTGACTCAGAAACTGAAGGGAAGTGCCAGGAAAGGCAGACGCTGTGTGGGCGCAGCGATTCGGCCAATACACTCTGATGACACGCAGCCAGCCCTTCCCACAAAGGGGCCCCAACAAAAGGACCCAGGTCCCCGAGGCCTTGCAGGGGGTGACGGTCTGCAGAGCTCTCGGTACCAGGATACGTTCAGCTCACTGCCTTTCTTCAAGGCGGAAACATCCATCATGTCCCGAGGAAAGGAGGCCTGGGTGCGGGTCAGCCCGAGGTCGTGCATGGATGTGGGTGGTGGGTCTTGCTCATGGGCCAACTGGACCGTGGGGGCCAGGCAGTCACCCCCTGGCAGGGGGATGAGGAGGGTCTCCGAGAGGGCACATCATCCATCCGTGCCTTGGCCACCTGCCCTTGAGCTAGGTTAACGGGCCAAGTCTGCAGAGCTCTCGGTACCAGGATACGTTCAGCTCACTGCCTTTCTTCAAGGTGGAAACATCCATCATGTCCCGAGGAAAGGAGGCCTGGGCGCGGGTCAGCCCGAGGTCGTGCGTGGATGTGGGTGGTGGGTCTTGCTCATGGGCCAACTGGACCGTGGGGGCCAGGCAGTCACACCCTGGCAGGGGGGATGAGGAGGGTCTCCGAGAGGGCACATCATCCATCCGTGCCTTGGCCACCTGCCCTTGAGCTAGGTTAACGGGCCCAGAGTCCCGCTTCATCCATAGCTGCCCCCTGCTCAGCCAAGGCACGGCACGAATGAGGTGCTGCGCCTGCCATCTGGGTGAGGGTCAGGTCTGAAGCTCAAGTGCGCCAGCGGGGCACCATGATGTGGGCTCATCTGGCACAGTGGGTTGCAGTCAGGTGAGAGGAGAACCTTGCTGGGGGCAGAGGGTGGGCTAGAGAGCTGGCCGACCCCCGGCCTCCATCTGTGCGTCCTCGCCCGGGCCAGCCAGCGGGCCCACACACACTGGTCCCTGGAGGAACCCTGTCCGCTCCCCACCCTTGCATGTGCGTTTACACGGGCACTGCTGCTCTCTCGTGGCTCCCGGGAGCCCCAACTCTTGGCCCCTGAGAGAGCAGACTTGAGGACCCTTGCCCGCTCAGCGGGGCACAGAGCCTTGCCCGGAGCTGGATGCACCTGGAGAGGCACCTTCAGGGGTCCCAGGTGAAGGCGCCCTGCGGTGGCCATCTGGGCAGGAGGGTTACGAGCAGAGCTGAGAGTCACCTGGCAGACGATGCAGGGGAGCCTCCTGCAGATGAGGGTGACGAGAACCCAGGATCCCCAGCAGCCCATGGGGGTCCTTCTACAGCTCTCAGGACCCCTCCTCAGACCCCAGGAATCGGTTTTTAACGAGCTCCCATGGCTTCAGTGACCAGCCAGGTCTAAGCACCATGAAGATAAAACTCTGTGGGCTCCTCCTCCAAAGATTCCATGATGGACAGAAAGCAAGGCTCCGTCCCCTGGTGCATCTCCTGGGGTTTCAGTGGCTAAAACCTCTGTCTCCCAGGCCCCCCGCAGGGCCAGCCTCTCACAAGCCCCCTTCACATCACCACATCACCTGGCTTCGTCCTCGTCAGCATCTCGCCCTCGAGAGCCGGCGGCCGAGGTGTGAGGGAGGGAAGCAGAGGCTGAGATCTCTGCTGGGACGGCAGAGCCATCCTGACAGCTGTCCTCTGCGCTCAGCCAGAAAGAAGCTTCCAAAATCCCAATTTCACGTGCCCCCCCCCCAAAGCCCCGCCAGGCTCCAGCAGGCCTTTCTCGAGAGCAGAAGGCCACCTCCACACCCCCTCCATCAGCTGGAGTGACAAAACAGAGGCTTAAAGCAAAGAATGAGACAGATTCAGAGGCCACACGACAGCAGTGTAAAGACCAGGCGCTGAACTGATTCCTGAAGCTGTCCCTCTCCCCCGACAGCCTGGATCCCGGACCACGGCCGTCACGTTGGGCATGTAATGTGCTCAGGACTGCAGGTGCTGCTGCTGGGCTGGAGGCGGGGCCCTCTCTGCATCCAGACCCCGTCCAACCGCCTGGACGGGACCCGGAGGAGAGGCCGCCTCGTGTCTTGACCAGGGCATCTACACCCCCTCAGCCCCCTGGACACTTGCCCCGAGGCTGCGGACACTCAGACGGAAGCCGGGCGCCACTGGAAGGCCCAGTGCCCTGTGCTCTTGGACCCAGAACAACGGTCTCCCCAAGTTCAGGGCCGAAGCTGGTTTACGCCAGGATGGCCATGCATCCGCGCCCACAGCTGCTGCCTGCACCCCCCCCCGGCCTCCTGGGCTCGGCCCCTCCGCATGGCCGGCCGCCGCTGCCTTCAGTGGCACCGAGGGGCACAAACGCCATCCTTGCCCCTGACCAACCGATAAAGAAGTCCAGGGGTGGCGTTCTGGCGAGGAAGCAGGCGTGTGTCCTCCACCCGGGGCACCCGGAGCCCCTGAAGCCCCTCCCTCAGGCCTGCAGTGGTTTGGGGGGGATGGTTCCTACAGCAGCAGCTTCCAAGGGCCACGCCCAACAGGCTCAGAGCCCGAGTTCCCTGGTACCGGATACCCCGGGCCCACAGCACAGTGGGGAACCCTGATGGCAAGAGGATCCCTATCCCCCCAGACCCCCAGGAGCAGAGATGAAGGGGCTGCTAGGCCCCCCGTGAGGCCCCTCCCGTCCAGGCTGGGAGGGCAGTTTCCTCAGTTTACAAGTGAGGACGGGGTGGAACCAGAAGCGCCCCGAGGCCCTGTCCGCTCACCTCTCCTTGAAGTCCAGGAAGACCTTGGCCAGCGAGCCGCCGCCTGCCATCATGGACACGTCGATGGCCCTCAGGAAGCTGTGATGCACCTTGATCAGCTCCTGGGACGAAAAGCAACCGCGTGAGCAGGCTCGGAGGGCAGGGCCGGGGGTGCAGAGGCTCCGGGCAAGCCTCTCGGGGCCGCTGCTGGAAGGACGTCCACGCGCGGGCCGGGCGCTGGGTGCGCCCCTCCGGGTGCGAGCCACTGCAAGGCTCTACAGCCGGCCACAGCCGCAGCAGCCTGTCCAGACACACCGCGGCCAACCCCAGGCAAGCCCGGGAGCCAGACCCCAGCCAGCACGCTCGTGATCCACCCGCCGGGTGAGGGAGCGAAGGGGCTCACGGGCTCTGAGGCTCCAGTCTCTCTTCCGCGGAAGTGGGGCCCAGCCCCAGGGAAGTGTGTCCACTCCAGAGCAGAGGGGCGGCCGCCACCCTCTGTGCCCGTGTTCAGACCCCACAGGGCAGTGAAGCGGCTCAGTGTGCTCAGAGATAGAGAGGGGACCACTCCCCTCCACTGCTAAGAAAATCTCGCGGGCCTTCGAGGACCTCCAGGGTCCAGGCCTCCAAGACCCCTCAAGTTGGAGCCCGCCCGACATCGGAGCGGGCTAGGACGGCGGCCCCCACACAGCGAGCTGGGGCGGGACCCTCACCTCCAGGTTGATGAAGATGGCCGCCATGTCCGTAGGGCTGAGCACCAGCCTCAGGGGCACCATGTAGTTCTGCAAGAGAGAAGCCTTCACTGCACCCCGGCCTGGAGCTGGTGGGGAGGCGGGGGCGCTAACAGCCTCACAGGGTCAGGCACCCACAGACGGGCTCTCCGTGGGGCAGCCACTCAGCCCGGCACACGGCAGGCTCCGTGCCTCCCGGAGAGCGCGGGCTTTCTGGGGAGACCCGAGAGCCGCTCTGCGGGGCGAGCCCAGTGTGGGCCGGGCGGGGTCCGGCCTGGCAATCAGTGTGAACACTGGATCCCCACCCCGCCAAGGTGGGCACAGCTCCACGGGGGGCCCCCCACACGTGGCGCTGGACTTCAACCCCAAGGCAACCAGGGTGGGCTTTGCTGACGCTGTCTGAGACATTTGGGGAAAATGAGGTTCCCCCGGGAGGGAGGTGAGGGCATTCCCCAAGGGTGCACGTGAGGCCAGAGACACAGCGTGAGTCTCTCCCGGCATCAGGTCCTGGGCCTCTGCCCCGCGTGTCCCCCCAGGCCTGTTGCCAGAAGCGTGCACACCAGCCCCACTCGCCACAGCAGCAGGCTTCAGACAAGGCGCCCACATGTGGAACCGGCCCCGGAGCCCCCCCGGGAACGGCCGGCCACCCTCCCCGCCCCCCGCAGGGTCCCAGCCGCCTGGCCCTCTCCACGGCCGCTGCCTGAGCAGAAGGTGTCCCCCCACGCTCGTGGTCACGGGATGCACCTGAACAGTTCTCCCCCGCCGGGCAGCGCCCCTCTCTAGTACTGCTTCCTCCCCTGAGACCCAGCAGGGGGGCTAGGCAGGGTTATGAACACCACTGTCCCCAGGGGCATCTCAGGACTCCTGGCTGGAGGCTCCTGTGTGTCCCGAACAGTGGGGACCCACCTAGGGATCCCCATGACGGCTACATTTGGCCCTACTCTGCAAAGAAAGCGGGCAGGGTCTCTCCTGAAAGCAATGTCGGTTCTTTCATGCCTCTAAGCACTGCCGTGAGGATGCCAAGTGACAGGGAAACGGCACGGAGCCAGTGGTCACAGGAAGCGGGGAGAAAGCCCACCTGTGTCCTCCAGGAGCCGGGTAGGCCGGCGGGGAGACAGCACTGACCAGCCACCTGGGAGATCACCCCGTCTGCCAGCGGGGCTGCAGAGACCGCCAGCATCGGGCCCAGCGGAGCCCCGGGTGCGTGGCGCTCACAGCTGCTGCACGCCCAGCTGACGGAGGGCAGGCTGAGTGCAGACGGCGCCCAGTGAGGCGGTGCTCACAAAGAGCTCACCCAGGGCCTGGCCTGGGTGACCGCGGATGCAGAAGGCGTTTAGCTCTGGGCTAGGGTGCACACATAAAGGGCCTAGCTCAGCACATTTCAGGAGCAGAAGCGGCAACAGTGCCCAGTTTCAGGCTGGAAGGAGCGGCAGAAATAAGCTCAGGATGGTCTCGGGTCCGAGCTGAGGCCGAGGGGTGGGAGGCAGGACCCAGGCCTCCCAGGAAACTGGCCTGGGCGAAGCCCACAGCCTGCGTGGGGCCAGAGGGCAGAGGACAGGTGAGGGTGCTCTCCGGATAGGCAGGGGGCAGGGGTACAAAGCTGAGAGGCCCTGTGCCCGCCTGCCACCACTGCCCTGAGCCCCTGCCTGGGCCCCGGGAGGCAGGGCCCGGGGCGGCCCCGGCGGCCACGCCCACCTTCTCGATGTCCTCCAGCGTCCGGTAGTACTTGGCCTCCGTCTCCTGGATCTCCAGCAGGCAGCAGCTCCTCTTGTCATCCTCTGTCATGCCCATTTTCTAGGGGAGGACACAGGACGTCAGCCCAGACCCTGCCGTGCCCCCTGCTCGGCTGGGGTGTCGCCGAGCACGGAGCGGGTGCGATGGGGGACGGCATGCCCCTCCCCTCCTTCCTGGGGACAGGGACGCTGAGGCCAGTGCAGGGGGGGTGGCATGACCCTGAGGACGGTGAGAGCACAGAAGGGACAGGCCCCCACCAGGCCAGCCACCCCCTCAGCACACACAGCAGGCTGCACATGCTTAAAGCGCCCACTGCGCACACGGAGAGAGGCTCTGACCGGCTCCCTCGGGACCCATGTCCACCGACCCACCGTCCCAGACTGTCAGCGCTTTGGAGTAAGGGGCAATCCCTGGCAGAGCCAGACGTTCCAGTGGGCAATCACTGTGCAGAGCTCAGAGCCTATTGACAGGGGTCCCTGGGACAGGCCCCTGTGGGGGGGCCTCTAGGGCGGGACTGAGCAAGACAACGCGGCCACAGGGGCCGGGGAAGGAGCCGCAGGTCGAGGGGGTGACTGTCAGGGGCGACTGTGGACGGTCCACGCCTTCTCCTTAGGTTTTTGGCCGAGAGAATACTGGACAGGTGACACACTGGCCATTTGGACTCAAACCCTGATGTCATCCTTCTTTTCCAAGAAATGCCCCAGGGCCCCGAGTGGGCTGGCTGGGGCCACAGCGCTCCAAAGCAGCCTGTCAAGTGGGCACATGACCCAGGCTCCTTCCCAAAGCCCAAAGCCCTGCTCAGCCTGGGAACTTGGAGTTCAGGGTCCACGACCCCCTAACACTGCATCTAAGAAGGTGGGGCCCGATAGTGTCTCCCTGGGGAGGGGTCTCGGGCTGTTGCAAAGAGGACTGAGGCTTCCTGAAGGTTCAGGAAGACAGAGCTGGCAGGCCTGAGCAGGGGCCTCCCTCTGCCGGCCACTTACCTGCATGTATCTAATCTGAAAGCGCAGGGAACAAACAGAAAGGCCAGTTAGCAGAGCTTGGGGAGGAGGGAGCTCGCTGACACAGACACCAGACCCAGGGATCACACCACACCCGCCACCCGCCGAACGCCAGCCCGGCGAGATGGGAGGACGGCACTGGGACGGGGACAGAGGGGGACGGGGTCAGACTGGGACGGGGTCAGGCTGGGATGGAGTCAGGCTGGGACGGGGTCAGACTGGGATACAGGATGGACTGGGATGGGGACAGACTGGGATGGGGTCAGACTGGCACAGGGTTGGACTGGGATGGGGACAGACTGGGATGGGGTCAGACTGGGATACAGAAGGACTGGGATGGGGTCAGACTGGGATACAGAAGGACTGGGATGGGGTCAGACTGGGATGGGGTCAGACAGGGATGGGGTCAGACTGGGACGGGGGGTCAGCACTGGGACCGAGCGGGTGACACCTTCCCCCATCCCGGGCTAGGCTCTGTGTGGCACCTGCCATGCCCTGGCTTTATCTTACTTCAGAGACATCACTATCCCCTGTACCTTCCACTCAGACTGTTCAGATAGCTCCAGACATGATGGGGAAGGAAATAAAGCCAGCTTTTGTCTCTGAGGACCTGCCATGTGGCAGGAGGCCCGCCCTGCCCGGTGGACCGGTGTGAGCCCAGCGCCAAGCCTGGGGAAGCTAAGTGTCCCTGGGCAGGTGGGACGCCAGCCTGTCCCCAGGACACAGGCAGGCATCCCCCCTGCCCTGCAGCTGCCTGGGGTTCTGGATGGCCCTTCAGGACCAGAGACAGCAGTGGGTCCTGGGGTTTCTGTGGGCCAGGGGCAGATGCGGTCTCTCAGGAGCCAGCTGGGGGGTGCCCCCAGAGAACCACACAGGCCCCTGCACCACATGCCCTTCCCTGACCCATGGACACCCCGCTTCCAAAGCCTGGGGAGTGGGCGGGCCCCAATCTCAGCTTGCTGCCAAAAGCGGGAGGCAGGCCAGCCTTTCAGACCAGCTCCAGGGAGGCGAAGGGGAGACCTCCAGCCCCCCGAGCTCACTTCCCTGGAAGGTTCAGGAGCAGGACTGCCTGGGCAGAGGGGCAGACCTGGGGCCACAGACACACCCCTGACTCTCTAAAGCGAGATTCCTGGTGATCGTGGAGAAGGAAATCCACCTTCAGACCCTCGAGGGGCAAAACGAGAAACCTCTTCTGGAGTCTAGGGCTGTGAGCTGGCTGCCGGTGTCTCGGCGCCTCCCAGCAGAGGACAAGGCCTCTGAAAGTCCTGTTTCTGCAACACCAATGCTCAACTCCACACTGAGGGAAAACACCAAAACTTGCTTTCGGAGAAATTCCCCGCATGTCTTTGGTGAAAGCGAGTGGCAGCAAGAGCCTCTGAGTTGTCAAGGGGCATCTCGCCCACCCCCTGAGGCTGGGGGTGTACAGCGGCTGGGGCCCACCCTACTGGGTCCCCGTCTCCCATCCTGGCCCGGCAGGACCCCTCCCCAGCTGCACACACAGGTGTCGAGGGGTGACTGCCGACGGCTGGAAATGAACACCCCTGTGCGGGAAGGTGCCTGGCCGCCTGACTGAGCCCACAGCGCCTCGTGCCTCTGCACAGCGGGGCAGGGGTCCAGCTGCCTGAGGTCAGCACTGAGTCTCCGCCCCAGGCTCCCCGGGCAGGAGGGACTCGGGGTCCTGCACGCCTTCTGGGGGAGAATTCCACGGCAACGTGCCCAGGGCGGTGGGGTGGCGGGGCTGGCACTTCCCAGTCTCCCGGGAATGGTTCATGGGAAAGAAGGGGCGCCTGGGCGCTGGGCAGGACCGGGCCCCTCAGGGGCTCAGCCGTGGGCCGGCGCAGGGGCTGCGCGGCGCGGCGGGCGGGGCTCACCATGGGCTGCTGCGCCTCCACCTTGATGATGTCCTCGTAGATGTCGTCCCCGTCGCCCTCGCACGGGACGCAGTCATAGACGTCCTCTCCCACGCCATGCTCACTGTGGGGAGGCGGAGGGCGTCAGAGGCGGGGTGAAGCCTCGGCCCCCGGGGGCGCCAGCCCGCGGGGGCCTCCTGGAAAGGAGAGGCCGTCGGGGCCACCGAGAGCCTCTCCCTCTCAGGCTCCATCTCCCAGTCCAGCGATAGGGTGCAGCACCTGCCTTCCGAGGCTTCTGGGATCTCGATTTCAGGCAGCCTTGGGCTCTGCCTGCTGCCCTTCTGGAAGGTCTCCCACCATGATAAAGCGCACCCATCCCCGTCATTTAGTAAATGCTGGGGATACCCGACGGGAGGCTGGGGGCAAGAGGCTGCCTTAACGGGTGGCGCCCAGCTCTTCCCACGCCCACACCTGGGACCTGGAGCCCCGCAAGCTCTCGGCTCAGCCCAGAGCCTCCCCAGTCCCTGCGGTCCGAGTGTGAATGTCAAACCGCAGGAGTCGCAGACACACGGGCGTCTTCCCTGCCAAGAGGTCAGGGAGCCGAGCAGAGAGGGACACGAAGCTTGGAACATGCCTTTCCAAACGAGCAAGGAAGTTACCGGCCTTGCCCAGAGGCTCAGCGGTAAAGAATCACCCGCACTGCAGGAAATCCAGGTTTGACCCTGGGGTTGGGAAGATCCCCTGGAGGAGGGTACGGCAACCCACTCTAGAGTTCTTGCCTGGAGAATCCCAGGGACGGAGGAGCCCAGTGGGCTACAATGCACGGGGTCACAAAGAGTTGGCCATGACTGAGAGCCTGAGAGCGCACAGGCGGTCACTGCGCGATTTCTAATTCAGTGGCATTTGTTTCTGCTCATGAGCTCAACCAACAAGTCATCTCCTCTGACCTGCAAGAATCAAGTCATGAGACACCTCCTTCAAGAGGCCTTCTGGGACCTCGGCCCCGTCTGCCATCCCGGACTCTCCCCAGCGCTCTCCTCTCACGGCACCTCCAGTTATTCCATACACGCCTGTGGGTGAGCCTGTCTTACCCCCAGACGAAACCCAACTTTGTAATCCCTTCTGATCGCCACGCCTGATACAAGGTAGGTGCTCAATAAACTGTCACCGAGTCAGCAAATGAGCCCATGGGACTGTCCAACAGCTCCTGCAAGCCTGGCACACACAGCCCACTCCTGACCCCAGGGGTCACTCTGGCCTGGGGCGCCACTGGGCCCGAGGTGGCCAGCTCTTCAGCCTGCTGTGGGGTCTGTCCTCGGGGGTCTCAGCAGGCCAGCTCACCGAGGAGGCCCACACTAGCCCCCCGTGTGCCTCTCTGCGGGGTACAGCCCACCCGGCCGGGCTGAAGGCGGGCTAGCCAAGTTCTCCTCCGAAAGGCATCAGGATGAGGCGGACCACGGCTCGAGTCAGCGGAAGGGGGCGAGGAGAGAGGAAGAACGACACCAACCGCTCGTATGAACGGGTTTCTGGCCACGTCCCAAACCGAACTCTTGAATATTAGCTGCCACTCTACAGGCGAGGGAAGGCGGAGGCCTCCGGGGTCGGGGGAGAGAGCTCTCTGCAAATCTAGCAGAGAGGAGGCCGTGCCGTTCTAGGGAAGACCCAGGCAGTGAGAGAGGCCTGGTCTCCCCAGAGCCCTGGACGCCACCCCAGCTCACTGCGATGAGCAGAAGCATCGGACATCCCTCTGCGCGGGCGGGGGCAGCCAGCACCCATCCTGGTGAGACCCCTGCAGCTGATGGGCGGGGGGCGGGACGGGATGCGGCTGCTCGGTGGGGCCTCCCCTGGTGTTTCACAACCTCTCCAGGTGTGGGGAAGCAGAAGACGGGCAGAGAACACGGCCGGATCGCATGGTGCTGCGCCAGCTAACAGACCCCTCCAACGCTTACGTGAGCAGCCACCCACCCACGGAGGGGCAGGCAGGATGTCAGAGCACACGCGGGCCCTCAAAAAACACGCGTGTTTTTCAACTCAACGCCGCCTGGGCGGCGGGAGCGCTGGCACCATTTCACAGATTAGGGTCACACACTGAGGCTCCGTGGTGGTTACGGGGAGGGGCGGAGGGCGAGCTCGGCCAGCCCCATCCTTCCTGCCCTCTCTCGCCCGCCCTCCACCCTCCACAGCAAGCTGCGTGTCTGGACGTCGGCAGTCCCGAGAACTGGGGTGCAAATCAGCACCCAGACGGTGACAGAGCCCCCAGCTCCCGTCAGAGCCAATGAGAAGGCAGAGGAGGGTGTCTGTCCCCCGAGGCGGGCCTTGGGAACGGTCCCTCGCGTTCACACGCATCATCCCCTGCCCCTCCTGGCGTTGCCCCCAACGGAAGCGGGGCTGCAGCCCCGGCCGCCCAGGTCCTGGGTTCCGGCCGGGACCTGCAGGGGCTCTTTCCTAAGGGTGCCAGACACCCTGGGGTTTCTGTCGTCAGCCGAGCCAGGCTGGTGACAAAGGCGCTGTCTGGAATCCTGACGGCGTGGAACAGAGGGGAGGCGGGCATGCTCTCAATCCCACCATCTGCAGACAGACATCCGCTCTGCTCCGACAGGCCCCGCTCTGCTCCGACGGGCCGGTGGAAGGCAGTCAGGTGGGTGAAGGAGATCGTGATGGTTAAATATTCCAAAAGCCGATGAAATGAATCAAAATGACTGAACGTCAGCCTGGAAAGGGCCTGTGGGGTCATCAGGTGCAGGGGCAGCAATCCGCCAGCCTGAGAAGAGCCCCCTTGATCACCCCACATTTGGGGGGACATCCTCACTGACCCCAGGACTCGACCCCAACTCGCTCGGAATCGTTTTCAGCAAAGGCCCCCCGGGGAAGCGCCCACCACCAGTCCACCCAAATCAGGGTTCAAGGTGCACCTGAGCCCAAAGCTGCCTGACCCATCCTGGTGAGACCCCTGCAGCTGATGGGCGGGGGGCGGGACGGGATGCGGCTGCTCGGTGGGGCCTCCCCTGGTGTTTCACAACCTCTCCAGGTGTGGGGAAGCAGAAGACGGGCAGAGAACACGGCCGGATCGCATGGTGCTGCGCCAGCTAACAGACCCCTCCAACGCTTACGTGAGCAGCCACCCACCCACGGAGGGGCAGGCAGGATGTCAGAGCACACGCGGGCCCTCAAAAAACACGCGTGTTTTTCAACTCAACGCCGCCTGGGCGGCGGGAGCGCTGGCACCATTTCACAGATTAGGGTCACACACTGAGGCTCCGTGGTGGTTACGGGGAGGGGCGGAGGGCGAGCTCGGCCAGCCCCATCCTTCCTGCCCTCTCTCGCCCGCCCTCCACCCTCCACAGCAAGCTGCGTGTCTGGACGTCGGCAGTCCCGAGAACTGGGGTGCAAATCAGCACCCAGACGGTGACAGAGCCCCCAGCTCCCGTCAGAGCCAATGAGAAGGCAGAGGAGGGTGTCTGTCCCCCGAGGCGGGCCTTGGGAACGGTCCCTCGCGTTCACACGCATCATCCCCTGCCCCTCCTGGCGTTGCCCCCAACGGAAGCGGGGCTGCAGCCCCGGCCGCCCAGGTCCTGGGTTCCGGCCGGGACCTGCAGGGGCTCTTTCCTAAGGGTGCCAGACACCCTGGGGTTTCTGTCGTCAGCCGAGCCAGGCTGGTGACAAAGGCGCTGTCTGGAATCCTGACGGCGTGGAACAGAGGGGAGGCGGGCATGCTCTCAATCCCACCATCTGCAGACAGACATCCGCTCTGCTCCGACAGGCCCCGCTCTGCTCCGACGGGCCGGTGGAAGGCAGTCAGGTGGGTGAAGGAGATCGTGATGGTTAAATATTCCAAAAGCCGATGAAATGAATCAAAATGACTGAACGTCAGCCTGGAAAGGGCCTGTGGGGTCATCAGGTGCAGGGGCAGCAATCCGCCAGCCTGAGAAGAGCCCCCTTGATCACCCCACATTTGGGGGGACATCCTCACTGACCCCAGGACTCGACCCCAACTCGCTCGGAATCGTTTTCAGCAAAGGCCCCCCGGGGAAGCGCCCACCACCAGTCCACCCAAATCAGGGTTCAAGGTGCACCTGAGCCCAAAGCTGCCTGTCAGGCAGATGGGAAAGCCAGGCGGATGGGAAAGCCAGGCGGACGGGCAGGGAACCAGCCGCATGTCTTACGAACGCCGTGTTCCTGTTCTGTGGCCTCCCGGTCAGCTGGGCTGGTCGGCATGCTTTCACTGGGTGAGGCCCCGATGACGTGGCGCAGAGGGCACTCAGAGAAACGGAACAGGAGGTCTCTCCATCTTAGGGCGAGGCGGACTCCTGCCCTGTTGGGGTCCCCAGCCAGAGCCGCGGCATCATCCGGAGGGAGAGGAAAGCGAAGGCTGGAGGCTCCAAAGCTTCCAGGACGGGCGGGAAAGACGCCTGGACGGCCGCGTGGACCGTGGGGTCCTAGAAAAGGTGCTGAGGGACAAGCCCCTCCTCTCACCCTCTTCTCTGGCGCCACCCGCTGAACCAGGCAAGCGCCGGTCTCCGCAGGGCACTGCTGCATGCTGAGTACAGGGTGGAATGCGGCAACACAGGCCGTCCACCGTTTTCAGGGTTTGTGCAGACTGAGATGTGGGCTTCCCGGCTGCCTCAGTGGTAAAGAATCTGCCTGCCACTGCAGGAGACGCGGGTTCAGTCCCTGCGTCGGGAAGATCCCCTGGAGAAGGAGGTGGCAACCCACTCTGGTATATCTGCCTGGAGAAGCCCATGGACAGAGGAGCCTGGTGGGCTCCAGTCCACGGGGTCGCAGAGTCAGACACGACTGAGTGAGCAAGATTGTGCAGACCGAGACGTACCCGGCTGTACCATTTTGACAAGGGCACCCACACCCCGTGACACTGAAGAACACTCTCATCTCCCCTACAAGCTCCTCCCCTTCCTGATTATTCCCTCCCCTAGTCACCCCTCTGGCTGTTCTTCACCATAGGTTTTTTCTTCGGCTGTTCTGAATGTCACATCACCAGCATCGTGTGTCACGTCCATTTCTGGGCCTGGCTTCCTTTCCTCAGCATCATGCCCCTAGACCCAGGCTGCTGCCTCCATCAGCAATTCACCCCTCTCTATGGCTGAGTCTCATCCACTGCATGAATGTGCCACAATCTGACATCCATTCTCCTTCTGATGAACATTCGGGTGGCTTCCAAGTTCTGGTTATTGTAAATAAAAGCTGCTATGAGCATTTGCCTCTTTCTTGGTGGACATATGCTCTCATTTCCTTTGGAAATGAAATTCCACAAGGCGTGGAATTGTTGGACCAAAGGGGAGGTGAGCACATTTAACTTCATCAGGAGCTGCCAAGCATTTTCCCAAAGCGAGCAGCTGCAGCATTTACGCCACCAGCAGCAGTGTGCATGAGTGACAGTTACTCCAGTTCTTTCCAGCTCTGGCAACTTCCAGTCTTTTTAATTTTAGCCACTAGAGTGTGCAAGTAGTAAGATAGAATTGTGGCTTTATTTTGCATTCCTGCAATGATTACTGATGTTGACAACTTTCCCGTGTACTCATGGACATTTAAGTATCTTTCTATATAAAAGGCTTGCTCAAGACTTCTGTCCATTTCTAGAAGTTAGTTGCCATCTTCTTATTGAATTCTAGGAGTTCTTTATATATGATGGATACAAGTCCTTGGTCAGATATATTTTTAAAAAATTCCCCCCCACCACCCAGTCTCCAGCATGGATACTTGTTTTCTCCGTGGTGTCTTTCGATAAACATCCATTTTTCATTTTAATGAAACAATTTATTGAGTTTTTCTTCTATGGTGTCCTAACTCTATCCTGTACCACATCTAAGAAACCTTGGTGCCTCGTGTAAGAATCTCTGCTTTCCTTCAGGTTGCAAAGGGTTTTCTCCTGTATCTTCTCCTAAGATCTCTACAGTTTCAGTGTTTGTGTTCAGGCCTCTGGTCCACCTCAACTGGATATCCATGCATGGTGTAAGGCAGGGCTCGAAGCTCACTCTCCCATCCCTGTGTGGATATCCAGATGTCTCAGAACAATCTGTTGAAAGTTTTTCCTTTCCCCACTGGATTGCTTGGATCCCTTTGACAAAAACCAGTTGACCACATGTGTGGGGGTCTGTTCTAGAATGCTCTATTCTAGCCCATCAATATATTCCACTATCATTATGCCAGTACCACTCTGCCTTAATGTAAGCTTTACAGATAGGCTTGAAATCAGTCGTGTAAACTCTCTAGCTTTGTTCTCTCCTTAACCGTCTGGCAGGTGATTTTGTTCGTTTATCTTTGGTTGCATTGGGTCTTCTTTTATTTGTTTAGTTTTGGTTGCACCAGGTCTTTGCTGCTGCACGGGCTGTTTCCAGGTGCAGCGAGCAGGGGCCGCCCTTCGTAGCAGACTATGGGGCTTCTCCGGCTGCAGGGCGCCGGCCTTGGGGCAGCGGGCTTCAGGAGCTGCGGCACGTGGGCTCAGCAGTGGTGGTGCACGGCTCAGTCGCTCTGCGGCACGTGGGATCTTCCTGGATCAGGGTCAAACCCATGTCTCCTGCATCGGCATCTGGCTTCCTTAACTGCCGAGCCACCAGGGAAGCCCGGGCTTTGTTCTTTTATAGGACCGTTTAGACCATCCTGAGGTCCTCTACATTTCTGTATCAGCTTTACAATAACTTTGTCAATTAAAAAAAAAAGGAATCTGCTGGAATTATAATAAGAACTGTGGTAAATCTATAGTCTAATTTGGGAAGAACTGACATCTTAACAAGATCATCTTCCAATCCATGAACAGAGTACATACTTTCATTTATTTAGGTCTTTGATTGTCTCTCAGCAACATTTTGTAGTTTACCATAGAGGTTTTGAATTTAGGAAGCTCGAGGCTACTGTTTTTTCAATTTTTTTCCCTGCCTTATTTGTTTTTTCTTCTCCTTCTAGGATTCAAGTTATACCTGTTAGACACTTGATATTCTTCCACATGTCTGAGACTCTGTTCATATTTTTAAATCTTTTCTTTCTGCTACTTAGAGTGTATGCCTTCCATTGAACTATCTTCAAGTCCAATGATTCTTTCCTCTGCTATCTGCAGTCTTCTGCTAAACTGACCCAGGGACTATTCATTTAAGTTGCCATGCTTTGCGGTTCTAGAATTTCCATTTGGTCCCTTTTTATAATTTCTATTTCTCTACCGAGGTTCCCCATCTGTTCATTCACCGGACACTTATTTTCCTCAAAGCCCTGATCAAAATAATAAAAGCTGCTAATTGTGTCATCTAAGTCATCTCAACAGTGATTCCCCTGGACATTGTTTTTCTCCTCAGTAGGACTCATTTACACCCGTTTCTTTGTTGGTTTGATGATTTTTTTATTGCACACTGGACACTACAAATGATTCATTACGGAGATCCTGGATCCACTATTTCTTTCGAAGAGTAATATTTGTTCTGACAGTTTACTTGGTTGGCTGGACTCAAACTTCAAACTCTATCTTCCCTGCTGTGGGCAGCAGCTGAAATGACAGCTAAATTCAGTTTCCAGCCGCTGCATTTCTTGCTGGGAATCTCAGGGCCTCTCCTGTGGACGAGAGGTTTAATGGGCAACCCAGGACTCAGGTGGGTTCTGTTAGCAGGTTTGCGCCTGTGGGCTCCTCCCTTCCAGCATTCCCCACCGAACTTTCCGACTGTTCTACTACCCTTAATTTCTTGCTCTGACACCTCATGCCAGTGGACTGGGGGTTCCCTCAGGTAAAGGACCACAAGCTCTCGATCCCAACCACAGTGAGCAGCTCTAGAAGAAACAGCGGGTTCCTCCAGGTTTGGGTGAGATGGTACATCCCTTGCCCCCTCCTCTGTACTCACAGAAGGAACAGAACCACGAGACCGAGGCACCGGGAACACGCCCTCTGTGGTCCCCCAACACGTGTCCATCACGAACTCAGCTGCTCCTCCCCCTCAGAATCAGCACGGACAAGGGGCAGCCATTCAGGCAGGATCGGTTTTCACGCCCCACATTCATCTCTCCTCAGCCACTCAGGGCACCGAGGTTAAAAATAGGCTGCCAGAGACACCAGACGGGGAGCTGTGTTCTGGCATCTGAACTCGGGACAGAAAAATCTCAAAAATGCAGACACGGTCACTGCTCTCCATTCTGCAAAATGTCTGTTGTCCAGGACCTGTTGAAAACTTGTGGGAGGGACGGATAAACCAGGCGTTTGGGATTAAGAGAGACACACACACTATATAAAACGGACGCCTAAGACCTGCTGTGCAGCACAGGGAACTCCGCTCAGTATCGCAGTAGCCTGGAAGGGCAGAGCCCGGAAAAACACATACGCGCGTATGCATAACTCAAGCACAGTGCTTTGCACCAGAAACGAACACAACTTTGTAAGTCAGCCCGACTTCAGTTAAAAACAGACAAGCAAGCTTGAGTGGTGAATGATCAGCTTCACGCCTTTAATGTCCTAGCTTTACCCCTGTTTACAGGGCCTCATTATCTAGCCGTGAGGACACTCATAAGCCTGCTCTCTACATTTACAGGCCTTTTCAATTATGAAGACACTCCACAGCCATTAGTTAATTCAGGTCGATGAGCACTAAGAAATATAGGCTCGGGCATATCACACGAAATTATAAAATAGTAGCACTGAAATTTCATTTCGTGCATGTTCCACGTTCCAAGAGAGGGGGAAATACAAGAAACAGCAGAGAAGTGAGTTTTTTAAAGAGCGAAAACAAGGACATAAAGGTAAACGACATGTATTTGTTCGACTTGGCAATTAAGATGAAAAGATGATCAGACTCGATTGTTTTAATCTACACTTATCCTAAGACCGCGTCTGCACTGGTAGGTGACTCCCAGAATCCGGGGGACACAGAGGCACCAACTAACTGTCCATGGGCCTCACAGTCCAGGTGGGGAGACCGACGGGGAGGCAGTTACATCTGAGACGCAGACCCATCTGACCTGGAGGAGCGGCCCTCGCGTGGGGTGACAAGCTCTGGTCTCCAACAGCTCTGCCCCCTTGGCCAGCACTGCACGGAGATTCCACCACTGCCCCGCTGACTCTTAGCTGAGGCATCGCCTCCGAATGTGAGTCTCCTGAGCAGGCAGAGGGCAGATACATTACAAGCCTTGGGCATCTGCTAACGCAGATGAGTTACTGCTGGGCCCTGCCGGCCCAGTGCATCTGACGGCCACAGGGGCTGAAAGGAGAAAAAGGCAATGACAGGTGTGCGGTCAGGAGCGAGGAGGGGTGCAACATGAGGCCCCCGAGGGTCTGAAGGGCCCTGGGGTGCAGGGCTGTGACCCGGAGGTTCATCCAACAAGGCGCGGACCCTGGCCTCTGTTTCTCCTGCGACATGAGCTGGGTCCACCCAGTTGTGCTCTGGCCCTCAGAGCTCAGCGGGACCCCACGGCCCCCACAAACCATCCCACGGGGCAGAGGCCGGGATCAGAGCCCGGCACACTGGACCTAAACTCCAGTCCCACCTCCTATGGTCCTGGAAAAGGAACTCAAGGCCCTGGGAAAAACCCGAAAGGGACTCTCAATCACCCAGGCCGAGTTCTATCGTGCCAGGCCGTCTCAGTTCCAGCCTGAGTCCTTTCTCAGCATCACGCAGACCCACAGAGCCTTGTCGTGAAGTTCCCAGCCATCAGAGGCTGGGCTTCACGGAGAACCTGCAGGGCCCCACCACGCTGCAGCGGTCTGAGCTCACGACCACGCTCAGGCAACGCCGGACAGCAGGGCTGAAACGCGCCCTTCTTCAGCCCAGGCTCTCGTCGTGGGATCCTGACTCTCCTGAAAGCGGCCCCCTCGGGGGGAAGCAGTCAGGCGAGTCTGAGGTGGACTCTCAGCCCTGGGCAGGCCTCTGCAGCTCTGGGGAAGAGAACCTAGGCCTCAGTTTCCCCACCTGCAAACTGGGGATAAGGCCAAGCCCCAAGCTGGGGATGAGGTAGCGTCGCTGGAAGGATCGGCCTCAGCAGAGCTGACGAGCACGGGCCCAGCATGCGGCAGGTGCTCACTAATGGCCACGGCCCAGCACCCCACGAGGGGGAGGAGAAGGTCCACCAGACAGTACTTAGCACCGTGGTCCACGCTCGATCAACAGACGCCGGCAGCGTCAAAGACATCGGATGTCCTGAAACACATCCGACCAGACAGTCGGGAGGCGAGTGTCAGCATGGATCTGTCCTCGGCGGGCTTCAGCGATCGCCCTTCTCTGTCCAGTTGTCCAGGAGAGCGCGGAGGACGGTGTGAGCAGAGGAGTCCCGGGCCACAGCGGGGCCAAGGAGGCCCCCACCCCTCCGGATCACGCCCAGGCCACCGTGAGACCCCAGAGCCCCCTTCAGCGGGACGCCACGTGGACGCCGGGCCTCCGCAGCCCCCAGCCCACGTCCCAGGGCAGCCCCCTCCCTTCTCCCGCTTCGCGCTGGTGGCAGCTGTACTGGCAGATGCTAAATCCTGACAATTACTCTGGCCCTCACAATGGCCCGAGACCCTCCGGGAGGCCCCGAGCCTGGCCTGCTGCCTCCCTGAGACAGCAGAAACCTCCCCTCCCGCTGAGACCCGGGCCCGCGCCCCGCTGCCCCAGGAGCCTCGCCCGCCAACCTCGATTTTGGTACAAAAGTCAGCTGCTTAGAAGGGCTTCCCTCACGCCCCCTGCCACGTGCGGAAAATCAGAGAAGAGCGAACAGACTCTGCTTTCTGCCGCCTGCGAGCCTGTGTGTGTGCGGTGGACATAAACCGTCGCGACTGACAGCGCGACGTGCGTTCGGGCCCCGGGCCATCTCATGCTGAGCAGCAAGATCCCTGAACACCACTAAACTGTTACCAGGAAACCAAACCCGGCATCTCCTGACCTCCGTCCACACCAGTGGGGGGGCAGCGGGGTGGCAAGGAGAGTGGGCTTTGGAGGGCCTGGGGAAGCCGGCTGTGGGCTGGACGGGCTGCACGTGGGGACGGAGACAGACAAGGCGCTGCTTACTAGGAGGCAGGCCTCACCTGCCCTCGGCTGACCCTCTTCCCAACACCCGGGCTCCCTACAGGAGCGGAGAGCAGGGCCCGGAGAGGGCAAGACGGTCCCCGAGGTTGCAAAGCCGTTCGGGGGCAGCACCACCGTGGCCGCGAGATTCCCAGAGCGGGCCAGGCTCGCCCGGCTGTGTGCTTCCTGCCAGAAGCCCCTGTTTCTCAGGGATTCTTTCGAGGCAGCAGGAGAATCTGTCCACCATTCAGACTTGGTCACAAGGATGAAGCCCAGGCGCCTTACCAGGCCCAGCCGCAGATGGCTCCGGGTTTTAGTCCCTCCTTGGTCGGGTAAAGGGTGCTGTGTGACCTCAGGCAAATCACTTACCCACTCTGAGCCGTAACCTCCCCAACTACAAAATGACTCGATTGGACATGAGTGTGAGCAGGCTCGGGGAGTTGGTGATGGACAGGGAAGCCTGGCGTGCTGCAGTCCATGGGGTCGCAAAGAGCAGACAGGACCGAGCAACTGAACTGAACTGAACTGGACTAGAAAACAGGGCCAGGGCCAGGGGCTCTGTGGTGTCCTGAGGGCTGAGATGACGCGTGGAGCTCAGGCACTGGGCCTTGCACTCGGGGGGCCCTCTGAACCGCCTGGAACCGCTGCTTGGCTCCTGAACATAACAGTAGCAAATGTCAGGGCCTCGGCCCCTGGGCGCGTCCTCTGTGCCACGGCGTGCAGGGCTCAGCTCAAGCAGCTGCCTTTGCTCTGCTCTGCTCCCTTCGGGGTGGCCCTCATGAGGCGCTCACCTCGGGGGCCTGGGGGACCGCAAGTGCAAGAAGACGATGACAACGCCGTGACAAGGCTGACCCTGGTGGACTTCTCATCTTCTGGGGAGGGCGCCTCTTTCAGTCTTCTGGGGATGGTGATGGCTTCTTGGAGGAGGTGACCTCTGGGCTGGGTTTTATAGGATGAATTAGAGTTTGGTGACCGATAGAGCAGATACTGGTGTACACGACAGGGTTTGTTTTAGAGTTAAGTCCAACATGTTAGGCTTATTGAGATTTTGAGCACTATTTTTTAAGGGCCACTGTGTGTCGAGTCTGTGCTGCGCACGGGGGAGTAATGTACAAGGGCCTTGTCTTTGTCCTCGGGGGGTCCAGAAGTCAGCATCCGGAAAGCAATTTGAAGAGGCCTTCATTAGACAGACTGCAAACATCTCCTCCTGGCCACTGCCCAGCTGGCCCCGCTTTCTTCTTGAAAACAGCACAATGAATGCCTACCTCCTCCACATCGGCCTCCCCACCCTGCGGAGATTGTTAAATCGGGCCACGGAATCGCTGCGACAGCCTTGGTCCTGAAAGGACTCGTGCTTAACTAGGTATTAAAAATAAAAACCCATCCAGGTCTGTCTCATGTCTGCTGGCCTGTGTGATTCAACTCTCTAGCCAGGGTGCAGTGGCACGGGGCATCCGCTCTGCGGGCACTCGGGAGGCCCCTCAGACTCACTCTAGCACAGAGAATGAACACGCTTCCTTCCTGGAGTGCTGGGCTTCAAGGTCACTGACGCCCCGGGCCCCCAGGGCACGCAGGGCCTGTGAAACAGCTCGGGCCCAGGTGCCAAGAGGTCAAGACATCCCTGGAGGGCAGGACAGGAAGCCACGCAGAGCAGAGCTCAGGGCTGTCAGTCCGCCTGTCACCTCCGTAGCCAGGAGGGGGGTGGCTACGGCCCTGTTCACTGGGGAGGGTGTGGACAGGCTGCCCCTGCCCGGCCATCCAGCAGCCGGTTCTGGGAGGGCAGGGAGCATCGGGCAGCTTGTCTAGACCACAGGGGCAGGAGGGCCTCTGGGCTGCACACACACACGGGGTGACTTTGGGGCCCAGACGGCCAGCCCTCGGGTCCCGAGGAACAGACACAGCCAACCCCCAGCGTCTCCAGGACCCCAGCCCCAAATGAGGCAGCTGCCGGCCTGGTGGGGGTGGGGGCAGGCTTCCTAAGTCACATCTCAGCAAACCCTCTGCAGCCTCTGTACTCTTGCAGTACCCCTTCCTCCAGGAAGCCCTCCTGGTCTCCTGGCCCACTGAGGTCTGACCCCGGTCATCACTGCTCGGATAGCTGCTGTGGGCTTAGGAGAGCTGAAGAGTGAGAACTGCAGGGGCCAGGTCACATGGGACTCTACCTGGCCGCCCTAGGGGACGGCCAGGACTTCTAAGTGGGACCCACTTCAGAGCCACTCTGCCCCTTAGCTGCTGGGCTCAGCATGGGGACAGACCCCCATGTGCCCTGTGGACACTGGCTTAAGCTCCTCCATCCCGTCAGTCCCATAGCCCGGGCTGGGCTTCCAGATTTACAGGTGGGTGGAGAGTCCCCCGACAGGGCTGCAGGGAACACATGCTGCCAAGGAGATGCCCGTCCAGGACCGCACCGGCCCTGCATACAGTTGGCGCTCCCTAAGTGCTTACCGTACAGATGAAAACCTGAACAGCCAGAGGTGTAGGCTGCTGGACCAGCACACGGGGTGGCCCCGTTCAGCAAGGACCACGGGAGAGACGAGGCCTTCCTATGCCCGGCCGTCACCCCCCGAGCAGCCTGGAGCCGGTGTGCCCGGCTCCAGGAGGCAGGTGGCAGGGCAGGGCGAGGCTTCCCCAGCACCCAGGGCTCGGGGGCCCCTGCCTGTCCCCATCCTGCGGGAGGAGGGCAGCCGTGGACACACCCACTTTGGGGGGCCTCACGGTCAGCCCACTTTGGGCCTTGGTGGGGTTGGCATCCTGCAGGGAGTGGTCTGTTTTTGCGAAGTCAGATTTGTCCCCTCAGAGAAGCAATTCTTTCAGAGAACATGAGGCGCCCCCAAACCCAGGGACACACTCAGGCCTTGCACTTGGAGGGTCCCCCACGTGTGCAGGTCCCCTGCCCAACGCCGACCTTTCATACAAGGCGGCCTGAACATAAGGGAATTCTTGTCGCAGCTGGGAGAGCTGGGCAGGCCAGGCAGGTTGCCCTCGTGTGAGGGTCACAGTCGGGCAGAGCAACAGGTCCTCGCCCCCTGCAGGGACGGGCCAGCCAGAGGAGCGTGGCCTCCGCCCTCCCAGCAGGGGGCCCGCCTCGCTCCCCGGGGACAAGGAAGACCAGCTCCCAGAGCATGCCCAAAGCCCTCGCGGTGCCTCGACTCAGAAACTCCCACATTTTATGCATCTTCAAACAATCACCCCAACGAGGCTAACGTGGCACCTTTAAAGCTGTGAAGTCATTTTATGACGCGATAAAACATGCAGCTCTACATCTGAGGATAAATCATGTCCCTGCCACGTCCGATCACATTTGTTCAAGCCTGAAAATCACTGCAATCCCGAGGAAAGCGAACCTGCCCGGTGGCCGGGAGCGGGCTCCTGGATCAGGAAACCACGGCTCCTTCCAGCTTGAGGGTCCATGGATGACCTGGGCCAACTCTTTCATCCTAGGGAGGGAGGAAAAGAGCCTCGAGAAGGAGCTACCGTGCCCGGAGAGACAGGAGGCCGCCACAGGAGCCGCGCACAGCCAAGGTGGACACTTGGGCTGCGTGGCGCTCCGTCGCCAGCCCGCCAGGACGACCCCCGGGCCCCCTCTCCTCACAGGGCACCACCAGCACGGCAGCACACCCGGCCGGGGGTCTCTACAGGCCTTCTGACGGGGGCCGCGCCCTCCTGGGTGTGAGGGGTGGTCCTCCCAGTGGGCCCCAGGGAGCTTCGATAATTCTGATTTCTTGCCAGCACCTTGCAGCATCTCAGACCTGACGTGTCTCCACGGGCGATACCAGGCCACGTCTCTGAGACGGGAGCTCGGGGTCCTGGGCAGGCAGGTCCTGTCTGGCTCTCCCTCACCACGCCCCACCTCCTGCTCTTGGGGGCCACCCGCCCTGCCAGGCCTTAGCAAGGCTGCTCCGTCCACTGGGACGCCAGCCCTGCCTTCGGCCACTTCCCACTTGGACTCTAAGACTCAGGTGTCACCTCCTCCCAGAAGCCTCCCCTGATTTCGAGGCTGGCATCCACCCGGCCCTACCCGGAGCTCCTGTGGTCAACCATCTCATACGTGTTTTTCTCCTGTGTGCAAGTCTGGCTCCCAGCCCTGCAGGGGGCGGGGAGGCTCCTCCAGGGCAGATACTTAACTGCAAGCCCACCCAGGAGCTGGGCAGCTCTGAGAAGCTGTGGCAGGCAGCTCCAGCCCCCTGGGAGCGCCTGGAAAGAAGCAGGGGGCAGCGGGAGGGATGAGCCATCAGGCAGATGTAAGGAACTGATCATCAGGGCAGTTTAAAAGCAGGCCTCTCATCTGAGGCTGTTTGCTTGACAGAGTGTCCTTTAAGTGGCAATGCTGTGTGCTGATCTTTCCAGCCAGCTGCTCTATTATCTGATGATATACTCTTCAAGGGTCTCAGGAGTGAGCTCTGAGTGCTTGAGAACAGAATCTCAGCTCAGTGTCGTCCACTCACACAGAGCGCTGCTGCGGCTCCGAGACTGGGGCTGCCCACATGGGGTCACCGAGCCACATGGGGCTGTGGGCTCAGTCGTGGCCATCAGCCACCTCCTACATCAACGACCACGGCTGAACGCGCGGGTATCTTGGATACACTGGGTCCAGTAAAAGCACACTCTTAAAACGCACTTGCGTCTGCTGTGTCTGACTCTGTGACCCGTGGACTGCGGCCCGCCAGGCTCCTCTGTCCATGGGATTTCCCAGGCAAGACCACTGGAATGGGTTGCCATTTCCTCCTCCAGGGGACCTTCCCGACCCAGGGATCAAACTCACGTCTCCTGCGTTGGCAGGCAGCTTCTTTACCACCGAGCCACCCGTTTCTTTTTCTCTTTCTGATGCAGCTACTAGAAAATGTTAACGATCACCAGGCAGCTCGCGTTTGATTTCTCCTGGACAGTGCTGCCACGGCCGCCCAGGGGTGTCTCTCCTTTCCCTCTACAGTTCCCGAAAGTGCGCAGTAACCAGCTGGTGGCTGAACACACACACAACTCACTGACAGAACGGAAGCATTCTTGGGGCCACGCACACCTGGTGGTCCCTCCCTGGGGCCCCAGACCTTCCAGGGGGCTCCGGCCGCCTGTGGAGCCAGAGCTGGACTTTCTCCAAACAGCTGTGAAGTGTCCAAGGTCTGGCAGAGCAGCAGGGCCCTTAGAGACACAAGGTGACCATCCTTTCTGACACCTGGTCAGAGCCCAGAGGAAAGAATGAGCCAGTTCTGCTGGAAACGTCACCCCCTCGCTCCCTGTCACCGCTGGGCATCAGATCCAGGCCCCCACCTGGCCCCCGCCCCCAGGAGAGGCCAGGTAAGAAAAGACATTTCTGTTTATGTCATGTAAATTGCCATAATGGATAAATATGAGTCCCAAGTCCGCAGAGACAAGACGCTAGGAAATCTTGATTTTCAGTGAAAGGAGAAGGGGAGGCGGGGAAACCATGAAAAATTTATTAACCTGGGAGCCTCTGGGACCAAACCGCAAGTTAAAGACTCAAATCCATCCCCCTTCCCTATAACGTATGATTTACGTTTGCAATAACGGGCGCCATACGGAACTCATTGGATTAAGGAGGCTCACTCTTAATGTCACGGAATAATATTATTGAACCGCGCAAAGGCTCCCGTCCCCTGGACCGGCTTCTCCGTGCGGGAGGAGTTCCATCCTGTGTGTCGGTCTGAGGGGTCAGGCAGCAGTGGAACTGGGGGAGGAGGGGGAGACGGCCGTGCACCCAGGACACTGCACAGGAATCCTCAAACCTGGGCAGGCCCCCAGGACCAGGCAGGGACCCCCAGGGGCAGCAGCGGAGCAGGGGGCCTGGTGGGTACTCAGGAGGCTGTATAAGGTGGGCCCCGCTGTCCCGGGACCCGCAGCCTCTGCTGACCCCTGAGGCATGTTTCCAGAGGACACGGACCCCCAACTTTGGCTTGAGGGTGACTCCGCAGAAATGGCCTGACACTCAGCGCTGGGCAGGGGCCTCCCCCGGGGTCCCCGGGCCCCACATCCACAGAGCCAGCCCCGGATGGAGTCAAGGGGCATCAAACTGGGGAGTCGACCCAGCAAGAGCACAGGGCGTCCCGCTCTCACTGTGATCACGGCTTTCACTCTCAGTCTGAGCCGTACGATGCAGGAGAGAGAGGCTGTGAGGCTCCCCAGAAGGAGCGGCCAGTTATCGGGGAACAAAGGAACGTCTGCCGACAAACGGGGACGAGTCCCCTCGGCAGGTCATCGCCTGGCCTGAGGGCCGTGGGCCCGCCACCTTGTGAGACATGTGGGCCCCCTGCCACGGCCCGGGCAAACCCGTGATCTCTCTGCCTCGGTCCCCGCCAGCCACGTGGAGCAGGCCACACAGCCCCCACCAGGCCACCGCCGACGTCGCAATAGCCAACCTTCTCTTCCGGAAGAGCCCTCACCCAGGGATTCCCGCCAGTCCCTGGGGAGGGCTCCGGATCCCTCAGGTGAAACAGCCGCTAGGGGTGGCCAGGCCAGGCTGCACGTGACGGCCCAGGCAGACCTCAGGGGGGAAAGGCGGGGACAGAGGCAGGCCAGACCAAGGCTTCGGGAAGCGGGGGAACCCCGGCGGCTCCAGGAGGCCCCAGCCTGGAGCCTCAGTCCAGCCGCAGCCCGCGTGAGGCCAGGAGACAACCCTGAATCACCAGCCGCCCCTGCATGTGGCCTGTGCTCCCGGGGGCCCGGCTTCTGGAAGAGCGCCTTCCTTCCCCGGAGCAGCCTCCCCAGCCCGGGAGGCGCGGGCCCAGCCCCACCCCGACGGCAGCACTGAAAGCCCAGCCCTCCGCGCCCGGCCTCGGGGAGGGAGCTGCAGCCGCGCCACCAGAGAACGTGGGTGAAGCGCTGTGACCCTCCGGCGGGGGAGCGCCCCCAGCCCCGCGCAGACGGCTGAGGCAGGCTCCTGTCCCGGGAGGCCCCAGCCCCGCTCCTCTGCTGTCCCCCCGCCGGCTCGGCTGAGGCAGGCTCCTGTCCCGGGAGGCCCCGGCC
>SJYR01004281.1:66028-79289 GCA_006410655.1 Kobus ellipsiprymnus
CCCCTGTCCCCCCGCCGGCTCGGCTGAGGCAGGCTCCTGTCCCGGGAGGCCCCGCCCGCTCCTCCCCTGTCCCCCCGCCGGCTCGGCTGAGGCAGGCTCCTGTCCCGGGAGGCCCCGGCCCCGCTCCTCCCCTGTCCCCCCGCCGGCTCCTTACTCGGCCAGCTCCTCCAGGCTGCGGTACACGTCCTCGTCATTCTCCGTGGTCTCCTCCGAGGGGAAGGGCCTGCGGAAACAGACAGGGCGGTGAGCGGGTCACGGGAGGAAACAGGTGGATGTGACACGGTGTGTGAGACAGGGCCCCCCACGCGGAGGTGCCCCGGGCACCGCGGAGCTCGGTCCTTCCATCCAGGCCCTGGAGTGCCTGCTGGAGAATGAGGGAACCAGGTCAGGGATGCAGGAAGCTTCCATCCGAGTCACAGTCCTGCCTTCACACGTCAGGGGGCCCAGATATGGGGACCCGGGCCCCCCTGCGTGCCTCGTGGTGGAGCGTGAGAGCCTGTCTTTAGGGGACAGGGGTCAGGGTGCGAACCCAGACTTTTCTGGACTTGAGACCCTTTATTTCCTCCATGAAGACCTCCCAGTTCTGTATTTGGGGGATGCCCAGGGTCCCTGCAAACTCTGTGACCCTACAATGCATCTGGGAGGATTAAGAGACGGGCCGGGCGTCAGAAAGCTTCCCAGCGTGGCGGGGGCAGCCAGGGTCCTCACCAGCAGACAGGGGGCCCCCTGGGCCGTTCAGAATCTGTGGGAGGAGAACTCACGGGGAGGAAAAGGGGGTTCACAGGGAAAGCAGGGGCTCAGCCACACCTGTCACCACCGCAGAAGGAACCTGGGCCTGACTCCCAGGAAAGGGGAGGAGCCAGCCCGCTGCCCAGGGCCTGAGGCGGGGGTGGCGCGGAGCCCAGGGCCCGGCCGGGCTCGCGGGAAGGAGCACGGGCGCCGCGCCACCTGCAGACCGTCCTCTCGGGGAGGCTGGGTGACCCCCGGCTCTGTCACCCGCCTACCGCCCTCCAGAGACCGATAGGAGGCGACCCCAGCTCCCAAACTGGAGGAAACGGGACAGGTCCATGAACGGGAAAGCGTGATCCGGGTCAAGAAGCAACGGGCGGAGGTGGGGGCCACACCCGCACCCGGCCCCCATGCGTCCCCCAGCACGTGGAGCCGCTGAGCCGAGAGCTGCAGACCTGGGTCCCACCAGCTCCCTCACAGACCTGCACAGCCCCGCGCCTGAGGCCCCAAGGCAGACCTGCCAGACCAGGGGTCCCCGTCGCCTGCGGCTTCCTGGCAACAGCTTGTGACGGGTCTGGCCTGACCTCTCTGTAGATGGGGTCCCCTCCTCCCTCCATCACCACGACAACAGCACCCCCCACCGGGCATCACGTGACAAGAAGGAAGGCGGACAGGTGTGTGTCTTCAGGTCATGGGGAGAGCCGCTGGCCATTAGACGCCTGTGCCCCTGGCAGGACCGGGACCCTCACTGACCCAGCCAGGCTTCCAGCCAGGAAGTCCCTCCACAACACAGCGGAACCGGAAGCTGATCCAGATCCCACGGGGTGCTGGAACCGAGCTCTGGTTTCCTACCTGACCCCCGATGACCGACGGTTCTGTCCCCCACCCTACTGATCGTAGAAAATTCCAGGCCAGGCTGAGATGTGACTGCAGGGCCCAGAGATGGAGCGCCAGCCCACCCCCACCAGCAGGACACTGCTGCCATGACCAGCCTCGCCCGGACCCTGTCAGCTGGGTACACTCCACTCTCTGGCAGAAGAGCTCGTCTGCTCACCCCTAGGGGTGGCTGGCGAGGACCCTTCCCGGAGCAGGGGAATGCCAGGGTCAGGGGCACAGGCTGGACAAGGCAAAGTGGGCAGGGCTGTGTCTTTTCACTACACTGGGCTGTACTCACAACCCAAGGAACTTTGCTCTACAAGCTCCATGTGGACTTTCTAACAGTGGGGACGCACCTGTGCTCTGCATCAAGAAGCTTTCCACTTTCCAGCTCAGGGAGTCAGCAAGCCCACTGCGCACACGCCACCTCTCACCCCGCGGGTGCCCGGACAGACATCACTAATCAACTGCTACACTCCTATGCACTCTCTTAACACAGGGCTCTACTCTCAAGCAGATGAGACGTTCAGGTGAAACCCACCTGCTCTGCCAGGTGAGCTGAGACACAGGCAGGTTAGGAGAGGAAAAGCATTTTTTTATTTTTTATTTTTCACTAAAGAAAAAATTGCTCTTGGCCATGCTCCATGGAGTGCGGGACCTTAGTTCAGGCCACTGCGGTCAAAGTGTCGAGTGCTAAGCACTGGATTGCCGCAGAATTCCCTTGGACAGGAAAGGCTTTGGAGTAAGGCACACCCAGGGGGCCGGAACCCTAGGCCCACCGCCGGCTCGCTGTGCGACCTGGGGCCAGCTACCTACCCTCTCTGGGTCTCAGTTCTCTTCCCCTGGAACACGGAGGCGGAAGTAACCCCTTTACGGACCTGTACGCACTGCTGTATTTAAAACGGTTGACCAACAAGGACCTATTTTATAGCCTGAGAACTCTGCTCAGTGTTATGCGGCAGCCTGGATGGGAGGGGGCTTTGGGGGAGAATGGTCGCTTGCGTATGTCTGGCTGAGTCCCTTCGCTGTCCACCTGGAACTGTGATAACACTGCTAGTCCGCTATACCTGCCCCCGTACAAAACACAAAGTTTTTAAAAGAAACAACCCCTTATTACGTTGTCCTGAAGGCTGGCTGTAAGATGGGGGCCTGTTCTCCACTTAGCATGACCCCAACCCTGGCACACGCTATTCCTTACTTCTGCTCAGCCTCATCCTCTCAGCCAGGCCAGTTAATGCCACCCAAGAAAAGTAACTTCTGATGCCTCCTTAAGGCCTAAAAGCCCCAGAATATTTAAGCATCTTGGTTCCTTCCAGACAAACAGGAAGTCAGTGCTCACTAAAAGAAGGAATAATTTCAAAACGTTTAGTCTCAAAAAAGAAAAAAAAAAAAAACCCATTGTGTGTGTGTGTGATTTTCTTGTAAGTTCTCTTCTGCATGCCTCTGTCGCTGTCCAGGCCTACACCCCTTTCATCTCCTTCGTCTGTCCCACGCAACAGAGATGAAACAAGAATGTTAAAGGCAGACGAACTGCCCTGCTGTCTGCAAAACGCTTCCTGCTGCTGTTCCGGCATCCCTGTTGGGGGCCGCAAACCCCCTCGAGAATGAGGCTGTGAATCCAGTTAATTTCTGCCTCAGCCAAACGAAGCCAGGCTGCAGCCAGGGTGAGGCAGAGAGAGCGGGCTGGACAGCCTGCCGGGGAAGACGTGGGGCCGCGCACCCTGGCCGCTGAGGCCAGCCCCGGGTTGGGACAGGAGGTGGGTAGGGGACGCCTTGCCGACCCTCTGGCCTTCAACCCCACTCTCCCCACTGCCCCCACGTGCTCACTACCTCCAGCCTCTGATGCCAGCCCCGACTACCCCATTCACCCAGGTCCTGGTACCTTGACGGCTGTCTCAGCCTGGGTCCACTTCTGCCTAGCACAGCGCCTGACACTATAGTGACACGGATGGATAGATGGATAAATGGGTGAATGAAAAGACAAATGGATGGATGGATGGACAGATAGATGTGTGGGTGGATGTCTAGAACAAATGGGTGGGAGGGGATGGCAGTGTGGGTTGATGGACAGACGAATGAGGTGAGTGAGCAGGGGGGTAAGGGCGGAAGGATGGATGGGTGGGCAGAGGGGGAGATGTCAGACATCATCGAGCTAGGGTTCTCCAGTCAGGGCTATGGTTTTTCCTATGGTCATGTGTGGATGTGAGAGTTGGACCATAAAGAAAGCTGAGCGCCGAAGACTGGATGCTTTTGAACTGTGGTGTTGGAGAAGACTCTTGAGAGTCCCTTGGACTGCAAGGAGATCCAACCAGTCCATCCTAAAGGAGATCAGTCCTGAATATTCACTGGAAGGACCGATGCTGAAGCTGAAACTCCAATACTTTGGCCACCTGATGCGAAGAGCTGACTCACTGGAAAACAGCCTGATGCTGGGAAAGATTGAAGGCAGGAGGAGAAGGGGGCGGCAGGATGAGAAGGTTGGATGGCATCACCAACTCTATGGATATTAGTTTGAGCAAGCTCTGGGAGTTGGTGATGGACAGGGAGGCCCGGCGTGCTGCGGTCTAGGGGATCACAAAGAGTCGGACACGACTGAGCGACTGAACTGAACTGACTCTCAAGCTGCCTTCCCCCCAGAAGACAGCAAACGGCAGCCCTGACCTGAACTAGAGGCAAGGGAACGTCTTCAAGAAGCGCTTCTGAGAGGCCAGGCGGAGCTGCCCCAGTCGGCCCTGAGCTGTGACTTTTCAGCGCTGACCCCGACTCCACACCCGGGGCCCCATCTGCACAGAGGGCGTTTCTGGGGCCACATTCCAGACGGAACTTCAAACTGCGAGGGGCTGGGGCAGGGGTGACCCTGGGGTCACTTGCAAGAAGGCCTTGCTCCATCCGTCTGTCTCAGACCCCCCACCGACCCGCTCCTCAGCCTGACCGGACAGCCAGATGCTCACGGCATAGTCATTTGTTCTTGAAACGGCGGGGATGAGAAGCAGGCATGGCAGAGGGACGCAGACACGAGCGGGGCGGCCGCACAGTGTGGTCATCCGGCTCGGCCGGGCGGGGGCTGGGTCCTCAGATGCCGTCAGACCCTTCCTAAGGACGCGTTTCCTGGTGCCCAGCTCCCGGGCAGCCAAGCCTCCCACTCACACCCCCGAGGGGATTAAGGGCATGCCGAGCCGGAGCAGGAAAGCTGCCAGGGGCCAGAAAACCCCTCCAGGCCTGCACGTCGGGCAGCGTCGAGTCCACCCATCACCCCGCCCTCCCGGGGGAATAAGAGGCTCGGGCCCGCTTCAAGGTCCCCCAGATGACGCCTCCCACCCCAAGGCCAAGGTTCACAACCTCGGCTGTGGCCAGCCTGGCCGTGCGTGGGCAGCCCCACTGCCGGACGCTGACAGATTGCCCGCTGGAGGATAAGGTCCCAAAACAGAGCACCCTCAGGAGGGCGGGGCACAGGGTCCCGCTCCGGGCGTGCCACCCCCTCCAGCCTTCGTCCATCGAGCCGTTTCCGGGCACCTGCTCTGAGCCCAGCTCGGGGGATGCCCCTGTCCATGCCTCAGGGAGAAGGCGCAGCGTGACCACGGCCCCAGGACCAGTAAAGCAGGCTCTGGTCCTTGCCCGCGGGACTTCCCTGAGAATCTGCTGGAAAAACGGGGCCTCTGGGAAGTGCCTCCGTGCGCGGCCAAGTCTGCAGCTGCACGGGGAGGGATGTGCAGTCAGGCCGGGGGGGCAGACCTGCTGCTCTGGGGTCCTGGCCTGAAGGTGGCAAACACAGGCGCACGCCAGCTGGGACCCCAGGGCCCCGTGGGGTGCAGGCGTGGAAGACCTGCATGGCTGGGACCCCGGGGCCCCACGGGGTGTGGATGCTGAAGACCTGTGCGTCTGGGACCCCAGTGCCCCGCAGGGTGTGGACGCTGAAGACCTGTGCGGTGGGCAGCAGGACTGGGTAACAGGACGACAAACGGCCCAGGAGCCAACAAGAGGCCCTCCGAGCCCAGAGGCCCCCTTGCTGTGTGACCCTGAGCAGGGCCCTCTCCCCCTCTGAGCCTCAGTTTTCCCAGCTGTATAATGGGGTGGTCGTCACTGTCAAGATTAAATGAGGCAGCACACAGTAGCCCCTCAGCCCCGGCCCCCGTGCCCAGCGAGCGACCCGAGTGTGATGCCTGAGTCACCTTCCCTCCCCTTCTGGGGGCTCATCCCAGTCACAGTCCAGGGCCCCAGACTCAGGCAGACCGCCCCCCCCCAACCCAGGGTTCTGTTACAACTGGAAAGTGCGCCTCGCCCGGGAGCCTCCAACCCTGTCCCAGGCCCCCGGGTCAGCACCACCACGGGGTCTTCCGTTGCCCCCGCCGAGCTCTGGAAGAAGATGTCCACCTCGACAGGCCAGCGTCCCTATTCAAGAGGTGATTAACAGGCCAGCGTCCCTATTCAGGAGGTGAAGCTATGCTTCGGGCGGCGATGGGCTCTGACTGTCGGTGCCGTTCGGAGAACCTAGCACCCGGGGTTCATTTTTCCACTTTCCTGGAGAAAGTGATCTGGGCTAAGACGGCTCTTCCCCCTCAGTCCCTTGATTGGCAGGTGCAGGGAGGAACGTGGAGACGCGACTCAGAAAAGTGCTCCCTGCAAAGTGACCTCCAAGGTCAGCGTTCACTGGCAGCATCACAGAACCGCACTGTCCGCAGACGCCCCTGGTCCTGCCGGGCCGGCCGGGAGCGTCCGAGAGAGGGGCCGGGGCCCCGGCTTCTCAGCGCGCGGCCTGAGGCCTGGGGGTGCCGGGTGTCCTGCAGGGGTGGCCGCTGCACAGCTTGCCCCGGACGAGGGAGTCTCTGAGGATGAGGGGATTCCAGGGCTAAAACCGGGACGAGCCGGCCACCCGGTCCTGCCCGTGCGGACAGCGCTGCCTCTGTTTCCGGCGCTGGCATCACCTCGGAGCTCACCCCATGGCCCAGGCAGGTCGCGGGGGAGCAGAGGGCTGGGGGAGGGGCTCGCGGCCACAGGGCACCGGGCCACACCCCCCGTAGCAGCCTTTGCCGGGGAAACGGCCTCAGACAGACTTTAAAGGCACATCAAACTGCAGCCTGAAGGCCCCGACAGGCCCGTTTAATTATTCAAAGAGTCACCTGGGCGCTGCCTGCTAACTGGCTGGGAGGCCTTGAAGCACCAGGATTCTTATTAAAAAGAGCTCTCCGGCTAAACAGCCCGGCTGTCCAAACAAGCACAAAATCCAGCTTCTCCGCCCGGCCAGCCGGGCACCCACACCAACGGGCCCTGGCACCGGGGCTGCACGGGGCCCTCCCCATCCACACCCACTGCCAAGGCCACCCGGGGCTGCCAGGCTGGGGGCCATGAAGGCCCAGAAGCGGGAGGAGGAGAGGGGACGGGGGAGGCTTCCAGTGGGGAGCTGATCCAGGGAGCAGAGCCTACCCTGGGCTCAGAGTCCGGCCTCGTGTCAGACAGACGGGCTGGAATCGGCCGCACCTTAAGCTTCCGGGCCCGAGTTTGCCCAGGGACCTCAGTGAACATGCCTGTAAAATGGGGGTGCACCGCCCGCCTCCCACAAAGAGGCACGCCCCCACAGGGCCTGGCACACGAGGAGGAGGAAGCGGGGGTGATGGTGCATGTGGTCAAGATTCAGGGCCGGAGGAGGCAGCCCACACGGAGCGGGGCCGAGCCACTCATGCCCTGCACACTTGGGGGTGAGGTCTCGGGGCAGCTGGGCCGAGCCAGGAGGAGCCGAATAACTGGCTGGGAGGCCTTGAAGCACCAGGATTCTTATTAAAAAGAGCTCTCCGGCTAAACAGCCCGGCTGTCCAAACAAGCACAAAATCCAGCTTCTCCGCCCGGCCAGCCGGGCACCCACACCAACGGGCCCTGGCACCGGGGCTGCACGGGGCCCTCCCCATCCACACCCACTGCCAAGGCCACCCGGGGCTGCCAGGCTGGGGGCCATGAAGGCCCAGAAGCGGGAGGAGGAGAGGGGACGGGGGAGGCTTCCAGTGGGGAGCTGATCCAGGGAGCAGAGCCTACCCTGGGCTCAGAGTCCGGCCTCGTGTCAGACAGACGGGCTGGAATCGGCCGCACCTTAAGCTTCCGGGCCCGAGTTTGCCCAGGGACCTCAGTGAACATGCCTGTAAAATGGGGGTGCACCGCCCGCCTCCCACAAAGAGGCACGCCCCCACAGGGCCTGGCACACGAGGAGGAGGAAGCGGGGGTGATGGTGCATGTGGTCAAGATTCAGGGCCGGAGGAGGCAGCCCACACGGAGCG
This sequence comes from Kobus ellipsiprymnus, assembly GCA_006410655.1. Lineage (NCBI taxonomy): Eukaryota > Metazoa > Chordata > Mammalia > Artiodactyla > Bovidae > Kobus > Kobus ellipsiprymnus. The sequence goes on from SJYR01004281.1 coordinate 73,897, forward strand.
GGGCCGAGCCACTCATGCCCTGCACACTTGGGGGTGAGGTCTCGGGGCAGCTGGGCCGAGCCAGGAGGAGCCGAAGGGCCAATAGGGCAGGACCAGAGCAGGGCAGGGGGACAGAGTGACTGATGGGCTGGCCCAGGGGCCATGACCAGGACCTTAAGCCAAAGTGACCTCAGTGGAGGCAGGTCCAGCAAAGGTGTGGGTTGGGGAGGAGGTGCAGCCGGCTCCAGGCGACCAGCAGAGACCCAAGGGGACCTCTGGAGCCCTGTCAGGCTGTTCTGGCTCTTGTTTCCAGAACCCTAGCAAGGCAGAGGAGGAGGCTGACCTCGGGGCAGGACGGCACAGTTGCCCATAGCCCACTGTCTGGGGCCAGGGGTGGGGAGGGGCCTGGGGCTGCTGCTGAGAAGGCGGATGCAGTTTCTCAGCAGCTGCGAGGCTGAACAGAGGTCTGACTTTCCGGCCCGCTTCTCAGAATGGCAGCCTTTCGCAGCAAAAAGGCCAGAGGGTCCACGGGCCAACTCACCCTGCAAGCAGAGCCCAGCCCCTGCGGCCACTTGGCTGTTTTCCTTTCATGACCTCTTGACTTCTTCCAAGAGGATACCTGCTTGGCCTAGGCAGGAAATCCTGGCGACCTGCCAGGGCCCCACCTGAATGGAATGCCCTGGCAGCGTCCATCAGGGGCGGGAGGCCACGCAGCCAGCAGGGGAGCCGCCCCGACAGCCTGCGGCCCGAGGCCTCGGGCAGCCCTGTTCTCACCCACTGCTTGGCCTAGGCAGGAAATCCTGGCGACCTGCCAGGGCCCCACCTGAATGGAATGCCCTGGCAGCGTCCATCAGGGGCGGGAGGCCACGCAGCCAGCAGGGGAGCCGCCCCGACAGCCTGCGGCCCGAGGCCTCGGGCAGCCCTGTTCTCACCCTGCACAGAAAGCTCTCACACCGGCCACTCGGGGACCAGAACCCCCTCGGCTGGGGGACCGCACCCGGGCACAGAGTCACTGGGCAGGGAGAGGTGGCGGGGTTCAGACACAGGAGCTGTGGCTCAGGGGCGGATGAACAGGCCCAGCTCCGAGGAGGAAGCCGTCCGGGCCAGCGGTCCTACCCAAGACCCCAGAGCCCCCCACCCTGCCCACCGCTCCCCACAGGACCTTCCTCCCCACTCGAGCGCACAGGGACACCCAGCCCCCTCCCCGCCTCCCTAGAGTGTCTGCCTGGGCCTCCGCCGCCCAGACCCGGCCACCCTGGCTCTGCTCACCCCTCCCGGTCAGCCGCTTCAAATGCCCCCTCCTCGTGAAGGGGCGTGGGCCTCTGCCTGCGGGGGCCTCCATCCCTGCCCTGCTCGCCCACCCGCAGGACTGGTCCCCTGGAGCCCAGCCTCGAGAGAGTGGCACACAGTAGGTGCGCACGCCCAGGCCACTCTGGGCTCCCGTGAGAACAAGGGCAGGACCGCTGCCCACCTCACCCTGGGCAAGGGGCCCTGGGGGTCCAGCTTGGCCACTTGGGAGCACAGAGCTGGAGTGCAGCCCTTCTGCACGGCGCCAGTGCTGGGTCTGGAGGCAGCCCCAGGCAGAGAAGACTGGGCTCGGGCCAGCCGTCCAGCCCTGCGGTTGGTTGCTCACCTTGGAGTCGGCAGGGCTAAGGACCGGGCCAAGCCTCAGGGCTGGGCTCCAGGCCTCGGCTTTCATCGGAATCACCAGGGCCTCAGGGTTGCGCTCCTGGATACCACCCCATGCAAACGCCACGCCCAGACCACTGCTCAGACTCCTGAGCTGGAGAGACATGCGGGGGGCCTGAGAGTGCTCAACAGCAGTGCCCCCAGCCTCCCGCGGCCACCAGCCCCGCCTGGGGCAGGGCCGACGGCAGTACGGCGCCGTGAGCAGCCCGCATCATGGCGTGGAAGCCAGAGCCCCAGGGCTAGCCCGGGGACAGGCTGGCCTCAGTCTCCTTGCCGGTGACGTCACAGCGAAAACGGAGCCCCAGCTGCCCCAGGGTCAGCAGTGAGGCCTAAGGCTGGTCCCCAGCCGCTAGAAGCCAGCTCTGCTGGGAACTGAAGCCGGAAGGGCCTGGAGACACACCAGGCCCCAGAACCCTGACCCCCAGCTGACTCCTGCGGGAGGAAGGGAGGGTGGGGTCCCAGTTCTACCCCAACAGCAAGAGACCCTGGGCCAGAGGGGCCCTCTCGAGGCCTCAGTCTCCTCTCAAAGTGGGGCTGAATCCCTATTCCCGGGGTCCAGGTGAGCTGACCCGTGGGGGTGGGGCTGAATCCCGATCCTCGGGGTCCAGGTGAGCACTCAGTGAGATGAGCCCTGGGAGGGCTTGGCCCCATGCATGTCGCTGCTGCCAGGGTGGCGGGGGCGGGGCAGGAAGGGGGCAGCTCCAGGGAAGCCACAGCGCAGCACAGAACTGCACGCCGCGCCGACCGTGCGACAGCCCTGAGACCAGCGACGCCCAGGAGTCAGCCCACAGCTGGCGACTCTGCCTGCAAGGTCTGGCACTGCAGAAGCCGAACAAGGCCACACGTGAAATACAGTAAAGCTAAGAGCCTCCTGATGAGGTGAGAGAGGAGAGTGAAAAGGCTGGCTTAAAACCCAACATTCAGAAAGCGAGGATCAGGGCATCCGGTCCCATCATTTCATGGCAAATAGATGGGGAAACTGGAAACAGTGGCAGACTATTTTCTTGGGCTCCAAAATCACTGCAGATGGTGACATGAAATTAAAAGACACTTGCTCCTTGGAAGAAAAGCTATTACAAACCTAGACAGCATATTAAAAAGCAGAGACATCACTTTGCCGACAAAGGTCCGTCCAGTCAAAGCTATGGGTTTTCCAGTGGTCATGTACGGATGTGAGAGTTGGACCATAGAGAAAGCTGAGCACCAAAGAATGAATGCTTTCGAACTGTGGTGTTGAAGAAGACTCTTGAGAGTCCCTTGGACTGCAAGGAGATCCAACCAGTCCATCCTAAAGGAAACCAGTCCTGAATATTCATTGGAAGGACTGATGCTGAAGCTGAAGCTCCAATACTTTGGCCATGTGATGCGAAGAGCTGACTCATTGGAAAAGACCCTGATGCTGAGAGAGACTGAAGGCAGGAGGAGAAGGGGACGGCAGAGGATGAGATGGCTGGATGGCATCAGGGGCTCGATGGACGTGATTCTGAGTGACCTCCAGGAGTTGGGGATGGACAGGGAGGCCTGGCGTGCTGCAGTCCATGGGGTCGCAGAGAGTCGGACACGACTGAGTGACTGAACAAGCTTACAAGACCCAGGAGAAGGGAGACGGGAAGCGGAGGGCAGTGGCTTCCTCCTGCCAGGACCACGGGGGCAGGATGGAGGAGAGCAGCGGGTGGTCACAGGCTTCCTCGCACTCCGCGAGCTAGACGGGTCTAGCTTGGCCGCGAAATATCAAGCTTGTGAGAATTAAAAACAATTTAAAGCTAAACGAATGAATCCATAAAAATAAAAGAAGGCACAATGATAACCAACAGGGCATAAGTAAGGAATGATAAGAGAAGCCAGATGGTTAATTTCAAGAGTCCTCTCTCTCCTACCAAAATACTGCTTCAAGTTGCCTGAAAACACACGGCATGTGGTGGTGGGCACCTCGGACCCACGGGTGAAGCCAGAGGTGAGGGAGACGGGCAGGCGGCAGGCAGACCTGGGCCGCACAGCCTCATGGGCCAAAGGCTGGATAGGGTGGCGGGCCCTCGGAGGCAGCCTGGCAGGGCAGTATGTCGGTTCCCTCCGCCTCTCCCTCAGCACCTGACCTCAGGCCAGCCCTTCAGCCTCTCAGCCTCAGTCTCCCCATCTCTAAAATGGGACACAGCAGCGCCCACTCTGCAGTGTCACACTGGGGGGCAGGGTGAACTCTGGTGGCCGGACATCCTGGCTTCACTGACAGGGCAGAGGCTGCAGGAGCCCGTGGGTGACCTGCTGGGTCTCCTGCCCCGGCCACAGCTGCCCCTCTGCTCCAGCAGGACTCCACCCGTCAGCCTGGCTCTGGGGCAAGTGGCACGGAGGGGAGCACCGCCCACCCACACATTCCCTGCGGCAGGTCAGCGAGCCTCAGGGGCTGCTCGCTGGCCCGTGCTGGCCACAGCAGCAGCTGGCGCAGAGGAGGGACTCGACAGAAGAGCCCCGCGGGGAGGACAACCCAGCGCCCCAAGGGGGGCTGTCCCTCTGTTCCCAAAGCCCCTCTTCAGATGCAGCTTCCCTGGTGGCTCAGCTGGCAAAGAATCCGCCCGCAGTGCGGGAGACCCTGGTTCGATTCCTGGGTCGGGAAGATCCGCTGGAGAAGGGATAGGCTACCCACTCCAGTGTTCTTGGGCTTCCCTTGTGGTTCAGCTGGCAAAGAATCTGCCCGCAATGCGGGAGACCTGGGTTCGATCCCTGAGTTGGGGAGACCGCCTGGAGAAAGGAAAGGCCACCCACCGCAGCATTCTGGCCTGGAGAACCCCACGGACTGAATAGTCCATGGGGCCGCAGAGTCGGACACGACTGAGCAACTTGCACTTTCACTCTTCCGATGATGTGATGAACAGGCCTCAGACGTGTCCAGGCGCCGCCTTCACGCTGGATGTACCCAAAGCCCCGGAAAACCTTTTGCTGATGATGCTGTATGTCAAGGGAACGTCTCTGATGGGTTGGCCTGGGCAGCCCCCCTGCTGTGGCGGGGGAGACTCGGGCTGTTCCCTCCCACCGGCCACAGCTGGGAGCAGACAGCAGGACTGGCCTGGCCCCAAAACTGGAGGGGGGTCACATCCCCCACACCACCGGCCGCACTGGGACCGTCCATTCTGTTCCAGAGCACTTTTCAATACCCTCACATGTCTTCCGCACATGGATAAATCCCAGTACAAAACATGACATGATCTCCTTCCCTGTCTCTGAAAACGAGCAGCGTCACACAGCTGCCCGATAAATGTTTCACGGAGGCACTTGCTGAGAAGGCGGCCTTTGATTGTTTTCCTTGTCACACGCGAAGCATCATCGCTCCCTCGAGGGGAGGGCAGGCCTGGGGGGCGGGGAGAGCTGGGGCTCCAGAGCATGTGGACGTTTTTACAGCCCCACCGCTGAGCACCGTCGGGGGGGACCCACCAGTGAGGACGCCCGGTCCACCCACCGCCCCGGGCAACTGGGGCGCAGGCCCCTGAACCCCAAGCTCCCTGCCAGCCACTGGCCTCCGCCTCAGCCTTCAGGCCTTGACCCTCAGGGGCTATGTGAGGACCAGGTCAGGGTGGGGTAGGGTGTGGCCAGCCTTTAGGAGGGGCAGCTTTGCGGCCCCACACAGAGGTGACCTGCCTATCTCAGAGCTCACTCCTCGGCAAAACCCACACCCTGGGCTTGAAAAAACAGGAATTCATTCTCCCGGGGCTGGGAGGCCAGAAATCCTAGACCAA
>SJYR01004281.1:79877-108046 GCA_006410655.1 Kobus ellipsiprymnus
CCTGCGGCCCCCCACCCAGTCCCCACGTCCTCTGACCCCTGAGGCGTGAGATGGGCCAGACAGAGCCCTGCCACTGCCTGATTCCTCGCGGCGGGGGGCCCAACCTCACAACGTGCAGCCCCTCTGAGGCACAAGGTGCCCCCCACCCACCCAGTGACAGCCGGTCACCAGCCTCAGATGCCACTTCAGCCCCGAGAGCCTTGAAACAGAACTGACCAGGCCTGATGGCCCCTCCTCCCCCGCCCTCACCTCGCCTCCTCCAAGGCCTTCCAGACAGGAGCGCCTCCCTTCCACTCCTCCCTTCTAGAACCTTCTGTGGATCTCCACCCCCAGGAAGGGTGGGGAAGCCACAGGCACCACTGCCCCAGCAGGTGGGATCCCACATTCAGGTGTGACATGCTTGGGAATGAGATTCGGGGCGGTGGGGAGGGAAGCGGGTGACTGCAAACCCCAAGCCACAGCCACACACCCCAAAGGGATGAAACGTATGTTCTGCGAATGTTCACTGCGATTCAGTAAAAAGTCAGAAGCAGGAGGCTGGGCTGGGTTAGGACCAGGGAGTCAAAGACGGAGGCTGGTCCCGGCTCGCAGGAGCGCTCGGGTCCCCTGAGGACCCAGAGCCGAGCCCACCACGTGGGCCCCACGGGGTGGGTGCAGAGGCCCACGCCCGGGGCCCCACGACAGCCCCGCGCCAGATCCTCAGGCCCACATCCGCCGGCCTCCCCAGCGCTGGCACGACCCTCACAAAAGCGCCTCAAACAGCTCGGGTTTACTACCCTACGGATACGGACGTCAGGAGTCTACAGTGGGTCTCATGGGCTCAGATCAAGGGGGCGGCAGGGCCGGCTCCTTCCGGGGGTGCCGGGGGAGAACCTGGCCCTTTCACAGCTTCTAAGGTGACCCGCATTCCCTGGCCTGTGGCCACACCCATCCAACCTCCTTCCTCTGACTCTGACCCTCCTGCCTCCTCCTTACGTTCACAGGTGAAATTCCATCTATAAAACTTCACCTGCAGAGAAGCTTTTCCCAGTCTAGACACAGGGTCTAGGGGATAGGAGGATGGTATATCTTTTGGGGGGGCCACCTTTCAGCCCACCACAAGACCAGCAGCCCGTGGGTGTTCACAGGGTGTCCAGGGCGGCACGAATCACGCTGCACAGGGCACAGGCTCACAGCAACCTGGGGCGGCAGGGGACCCTTCCCAGACACAGACGAAGAGACAGAGGGTCCAAGAATACCCCTGCCTAAGACCCCTCAGCAAGCAGGTGGGTGAAAGATGAGACCTCCGAGGGCTGAGGGCGCCCTGGTCTCCCCGTTCAATTTCAGACCCAGAGAGGGTCCGCCCTTTGCCATCTCCTCCCTCCTAGGCATTCAGAGCCATGATGACCCCCAAACAGGACATCCTTCAATGTGGAGGGCCAGCTCCGGCTGTGACAAGGGCTGGAGGACTCCCCGTGGACTTCCCCACCATCACTGCTGGCCCCCAGCCGGCACCAGGGTGGGGCTCTTAGACTGAGTCTATTCATCGGCCCCTGACAAGCACAACTGGGGCTTCTGTGGAAGATCAGCTCACGGCACACGGAGCAAGGGTGGTGAAAAGGGTCATTTTTTAAAGGAGCGCGTTGGGCTCCTCTCCAGGCACGAGAGATGCGCGGGAGAGATTCGTTAGGGCTGTGGGGTCCGTCTGCAGGTTTTCAAAACAGAAGAGTCTAGCCAGCGGAACCCCTTCTGCTGATTACCGACACCAGGAAATGCTCTCAAGCGAACAGCACACTCAGGGTCCTGGGTGCGTGCTGGTGGCTCCAGGCCGTCACATCGCCTGTGAAACCTTCGCCTGTGCGGAGCTGCTCAAACGGTCCCGCTCGGGAGCGGCCAGAGCCCACCTCCCAGGCCCAGGGAGGGTGAGCTGCGGGGCGTGCCAGAGGGCCTGTCCCCGGGCGCTGCGAAGGGAAAGGACCCCAGGAAGGTTCTGGCCTGGGGCTCAGACAGGGAGGGCGAAACTCTGGGTGAGACAGGGCCTGGGGCACATTCAGTGATCAGGGCGAGGGGGAGACAGGCGAGCTGGGCAGCTCTTCCTGCGAAGGTGCTGCTCTGGTCAGCGGGCCCTGTCCCTGCCTTTGGTCCGCAAACACCTTCCCGGCCCCCTCGCCTCCCTCCCCCACGTGCAATAAAGGGTTAAAGCAGCAGCCCTAGGCTGGCCACACCCTGTGTGTCCAAGGAAGGTCAGGCTCTGGCCTGGTTCCCTAGAGGGACCTCTGAGCCCTTGGGACATCCTGCAGATTAAAGCATCTCTGTCTACCTGGGGGGGTGGGGTGCCCAGGCCAGGCCAGAGGGTCTGTGAAATGATGGGGTTTTAATGCTCAAAATTCTCCAAGCCAGGCTTCAGCAAGACGTGAACCGTGAACTCCCTGATGTTCAAGCTGGTTTTAGAAAAGGCAGAGGAACCAGAGATCAAATTGCCAACGTCCGCTGGATCATGGAAAAAGCAAGAGTTCCAGGAAAACATCTATTTCTGCTTTATTGACTATGCCAAAGCCTTTGACTGTGTGGATCACAATAAACTGTGGAAAATTCTGAGATGGGAATACCAGACCACCTGACCTGCCTCTTGAGAAACCTATATGCAAGTCAGGAAGCAACAGCTAGAAGTGGACATGGAACAACAGACTGGTTCCAAATAGGAAAAGGAGTACGTCAAGGCTGTATATTGTCAGCCTGCTTATTTAACTTCTCTGCAGAGTACATCATGAGAAACGCTGGGCTGGAAGAAACACAAGCTGGAATCAAGATTGCCAGGAGAAATATCAATAACCTCAGATATGCGGATGACACCACCCTTATGGCAGAAAGTAAAGAGGAGCTAAAAAGCCTCTTGATGAAGGTGAAAGAGGAGAGCGAAAAAGTTGGCTTAAAGCTCAACATTCAGAAAACAAAGATCATGGCATCCGGTCCCATCACTTCATGGGAAATAGATGGGGAAACAGTAGAAACAGTGTCAAACTTTATTTTTTCGGGCTCCAAAATCACTGCAGATGCTGACTGCAGCCATGAAATTAAAAGACGCTTACTCCTTGGAAGAAAAGTTATGACCAACCTAGATCGCATATTCAAAAGCAGAGACATTACTTTGCCGACTAAGGTCTGTCTAGTCCAAGGCTATGGTTTTTCCTGTGGTCATGTATGGATGTGAGAGTTGGACTGTGAAGAGGGCTGAGCGCCAAAGAATTGATGCGTTTGAACTGTGGTGTTGGAGAAGACTCTTGAGAGTCCCTTGGACTGCAAGGAGATCCAACCAGTCCATTTTGAAGGAGATCAGCCCTGGGATTTCTTTGGAAGGAATGATGCTGAAGCTGAAACTCCAGTACTCTGACCACCTCATGTGAAGAATTGACTCATTGGAAAAGACTCTGATACTGGGAGGGATTGGGGGCAGGAGGAGAAGGGGACGACCGAGGATGAGATGGCTGGATGGCATCACGGACTCGATGGATGTGAGTCTGAGTGAACTCCGGGAGATGGTGATGGACAGGGAGGCCTGGCGTGCTGCGATTCATGGGGTCACAAATAGTCAGACACGACTGAGCGACTGAACTGAACTGATGGGGGACCTCAGGCCCACAGTATCAGCTGGACCTCACCAGGGGCTGGAAGCTAAAGTCACCCCCACAGGGGCAGTCAGCTGTGTCTACACGACCCACACCCAATGAGAACCAAGGCACCAAAGCTCAGGGGGCCCTCCCTGGCTGGCAACTCCCGTCTGTGACGTCACACATCATCCCGGGAGAGTTCAGCGCTGTCCATGGGCGAGGGGACCCGGAAGTCTGTGCCTCGTCTCTCCTGGACTCCAGTCTATGTGCCTTTTCCATCTGCTGACCTGGACCTGCCTCCTTCTGCTGTAATAGACCAGAGCCCTGAGGAGAGAGGCTTAGCTGAGTCCTGTGAGTCATCAGGCCAAAGGTGGTCTCGAGGGCCCTGACAGGCCCTGTGACGTCATTACAGCAAACTGGGATATGTACTGAGCCTTCCTGCAGGCCAACGCCGACCTCGGGGTTCAGCCTCACCTGAATGAAACCTGAGACGCCCCCTGGGTTTACCCCACTCCCACCAACTCCACGAGGAGCTGCCCACACGAGGCGTGTAGCCCACCAGATTGGAGCGGCTCTCTGCTCACTGTCGCCCTAGGGGCTGGGGTCTTCATTCCCCATCCAGGGGGCCACTGTGCCCACATGCTGCCCGGGAGAAAGAGGGAAGAGGGCGCGTTTCCAAGTCCAAGGGCCAGCCTTGGAGAACTGGCCCCTGCCCCCCAGCACAGGAGCAGCTGGGGGGTGCACCTGTGCCGTCGGGCGGGGGCCCTGGGACTGCGGGGGCGGAGGGGTCAGGGGAGATGGGGAGACGGAGCTGAGAAGGCCAGGGCGCCGCCCGGCCCCCCGGGACCTCCACACTGACCAGAGGTCACCTGTTCGCTCTCCGGCCCCTCACCACTTTCTAAGCCCCAGCAGACTCCCTGGCCAGCTGTCAGCCCTGGGGAAACCGAGGCTCCGAGACCAACAGAGAGGGCGGTCATGGCCTTGGCCACAGGCCTCGTGCGCCCCAGGGCAGGGCCTGAGGGGCCTGACACTGCGCTCAGCCCACCGCAGGGCCTCGTGCGCCCCAGGGCAGGGCACGGGGGGCCTGACACTGCGCTCAGCCCACCGCAGGGCCTCGTGCGCCCCAGGGCAGGGCACGGGGGGCCTGACACTGCGCTCAGCCCACCGCAGGGCCTCGTGCGCCCCAGGGCAGGGCACGGGGGGCCTGACACTGCGCTCAGCCCACCACAGGGCCTCGTGCGCCCCAGGGCAGGGCACGGGGGGCCTGACACTGCGCTCAGCCCACCACAGGGCCTCGTGCGCCCCAGGGCAGGGCACGGGGGGCCTGACACTGCGCTCAGCCCACCACAGGGCCTCGTGCGCCCCAGGGCAGGGCACGGGGGGCCTGACACTGCGCTCAGCCCACCACAGGGCCTCGTGCGCCCCAGGGCAGGGCACGGGGGGCCTGACACTGCGCTCAGCCCACCACAGGGCCTCGTGCGCCCCAGGGCAGGGCACGGGGGGCCTGACACTGCGCTCAGCCCACCACAGGGCCTCGTGCGCCCCAGGGCAGGGCACGGGGGGCCTGACACTGCGCTCAGCCCACCACAGGGCCTCGTGCGCCCCAGGGCAGGGCACGGGGGGCCTGACACTGCGCTCAGCCCACCACAGGGCCTCGTGCGCCCCAGGGCAGGGCACGGGGGGCCTGACACTGCGCTCAGCCCACCGCAGGGCCTCGTGCGCCCCAGGGCAGGGCACGGGGGGCCTGACACTGCGCTCAGCCCACCGCAGGGCCTCGTGCGCCCCAGGGCAGGGCACGGGGGGCCTGACACTGCGCTCAGCCCACCGCAGGGCCTCGTGTGCCCCAGGAGCTCCACTGTGCGCCCTGACACCAGGCCCTCGACCAGGAGGATAGTTATGAGATGGGAAGAAAAGATCACACTCTCGCTTTACATGGCAAAGCCGATAAAATGACTGACTTCCGTGGCACGAACTCCATTCCTGCCTACACGCACTCATAGACACGCACACAGGTGGAAGGCATGCTGGAACAGGGAGGAGGCACCCGGAACGCAGCCTGTCATCTGGGCTAGTGGGGCAAAGAATGGACGACCGTTTCTGGGAAAAACACAAACAAGAAAACACACGAACTGTCTGTGTATCCAGCAATGACTCACTTTTTAAAACTACACATTTTTACACAATCCTGGTTACAGACAAAAGCTACACTGAAAACCATCCGATGCAGCTCGGGGCCTCACAGGCAGAGCAACGTTCTGGCACGTGGGCCAGGAGGTGGTACAGGGGTTTCATCCTAACATGTTTTACACCCTAAACGTGTTATAAATATTCTCGAATATGTGTTTAATAGCAGTGCAACGACATTTTTAAACAGCCTGTCCTTCATCTGACATTTTTAAAAAATCCTCAATCCAGTGAAACTTCTGAGTCTTTGGAGAACCCAACAGGAAAAGAGGTTCTGGGTAGGTTCCCTGATACTTGCATCTGTCCCCGTGACTCTCTGGCCTTCCCTGGTGGCTCAGAGGTTAAAGCGTCTGCCTGGAATGCAGCAGACCCGAGTTCGATCCCTGGGTGGGGAAGATCCCCTGGAGGAGGAAATGGCAACCCACTCCAGTTCTCTTGTCTGGAGAATCCCATGGAGGGAGGAGCCTGGTAGGCTACAGTCCATGGGGTGGCAAAGAGTCGGACACGACCTAGCGACTTCAATTTCACTTTCCATGACTCTCTGGACCTGGGCGAATAGCCGCACCAAGGGGCCCGTGGCAGTGGGGGTCCTGGTTTTGGGACCCCCAGCCCACAAGCTTGCAGGGACCCCCATGACAACACCAGGGGGGAGCCCCCTCCAGAGCTGAACCACTCTCACGAGGTCGCCGGTACCCACCCAGGCGAGACCCCCAGTCCCTGCATCCTCAGGAGGAGTCACCTCTGCCCCCGAAACCTCTCTCTCCCACCCCGCTGGCCCATGACCCAGGGACACCGGGGGAGGCAGGCCCTAGGCTTGAACCCCACTGGGTGTGGAAGCTGGTCTCCCTGACCCCGATCTGAGGGTCAGAATCTCCAACGACCAGATCTCACCAGGGGCTGCCCTCCCCCCTCCCATGTGGCCGGCATGCCCCCATCCCCCCAGATGCCTCCGCCCCCTCAGTCCCAGGGTCCCCCACCCCCCAACATCCACATGTCAGAGATCAGACCCCAGCGCCATGGAATTCTCTACAAATCCAAGCAGAATTAAAGCCAAGAGTGGGGAGATTCCTGCCAGGGTGGGGGGCGGCCACAGCCGCAGGCAGGCAGGCCCCCTGGCTCAGCCCCATCTCCACAAACACCGCTACTTCATTGGAGGCAAAACCCAGGTCTGACGTGTGGAGAGGGCATTTAGGTAGGCGATGATCTGTGAAAGGATTAATTTGCTGATCTTATTACCTAAATCAAAAGAGATTTTGCAGCCATCAGTAACAGGCTTGCAAGATTTCCCAGGTGTGAGCTAAAGCCTCGCCCCTCCTCCCCACCCCTTCCAGCCGCCACCAACAGGCAACCCAACACGCTGAAAATTCATGAGAAAGACCCGGGCCGAGGGTAGCTGTTCAAGACTCCAGGATCTGTGTGGCAGGGCACACGGGAGGCAAACGAAGACGAAGAGGTGGGCGCCCTGCCGCGCGCTCCGCGAGCTCACCTGATGCCTTTGTTCTGAGCCAAGTTATGCAGGGAGAGTCTTGACACGGCGGAGATGACCTGCGAGGGGAGATGAAAAGACACTTCTGTAATTTCATGAGAAAGCCAGAAGTCATCACGAAACGGTAATGAAGTGTTTTGTGGATGTCGAGAACTGGTACTGAAGCACTTTTCATCTCAGGAAAAAAAAAATAACAGAAAGGCAGAGCGTAAGATTTTCTAGGCAAGGCACCCGTTTTGCATTTGGTGTGCAGGATGCGTCGTTTCGGGGCACTGATATTTGCTGAGGGCCACGTGTGCCCGGTGCATGCCCCAGAACCCAGGCCTGGCCTCACAGCCCCTCTGCCATCTCCTGCCCATCGGCCACTCACTGAGTCCCGCCCTCCTCTCCCCAGGAGAGGGTCTGCCCAGTGAGGACTACCGCAGGTGTGCACACACACACACGACCACACAAGGCCCCACCCCCAAGGCTCCTGCTCTGGAAGGCACCACGTGATTTAATAATAACTCCTGTCATGGTGGGTGCTGACCCATTTCACAGGTCGGGAGACGGAGGCCCAGAGACATCAAGTGACTGCCCAAAGTCACACAGCAGCCCGGAGCGCAGCGTGGGTGCACACCTCCCAGCGGAGAGCTCCCTTCCCTTCCAGCCCCTCCAATCTTTCCATATGGACCGTTTAAACAGATGCCCAGCTAGCTAGGGGTCAGGGTATAGAGGGAAAACAAAGAGCCCCAGGTTCCGATCGCACAAGGGGATCCCAGGAGGCTCTCCCCGGATGGACAGAAGTGTCAAAGTCCTGGGGTCCCTGCCCCAGCCCGGTCCTGCCCTGTAACCAGCCCCCTCTAGACACACAGGACCCACCCGGCTCCCAGCCTCAGAGGCCTCAACATGGCCAGTCCACAGACCTTCAGATGACCGGGGCAAGCAGGGACGAGGCTCCACAGACGGTCACGGCGAACGGGGGCCAGGCAAGAGCACGGCTGACCCTGAGCACAGAGCGTTACACGCTCGAGCGTGACTCGCGGGTCACACAAGCTGCTCACGGTTCCCAGCGGGGCTCACGGGGAACCTGCTGTGAGAGACCACGCACCGTGGAGGCAGAGAGACAGGCCTCGATTCTGAGAGCCCCCTGCGTGTGCACGGGGGTGTGTGTGCGTGCGTGTGCACACACGTGCGTCGCGGCCTGTGATGACCACTGGCTACACTCACAGACACCCTCAGAAACTGAGCCCAGGGAGCCTTTCATGTGCGTCATCCCGGCGAATCCTCACACCCTACGCAGCCGGCTGTGTACACGTGGGACTCGGGAAGCCCGAGGCCAACTCACCTCCCCAGAGCCCCCGACCCGGGACACAGCCTCAGACCTCCTGTGAGGTGGCTCTCCGTCCAGCGGCAATTTTCTAGAAGTGGGGAGAGAACCCCACTCTGTACAGAAGGGCCCTTTCTCAGCTGGCGAGACGGTGGATCCGGCCAGCAAGCCGCGCGCTGTGCGCTGACTTCCGGGAGGGGCTCTGTTTCAGGGGCCGGTTCGGACGGAAGTCATGAATCCGAGGGGCGACAGGGCTTCTGTGTCTCCTCAGACAAAACTCAATGGGCCGATTGTGCAGCTGGCCCAGCCGGGGGCCCCACACTTGTGTGCGCCAAGAGGCCTTTCACATGTAACGAGCAACTTGGCTTCTGCTGTTATTCTTGGCTTTTAAGAGCTCTAAATATTTAGGAAGAACAAAAATTAAAGCAATATTGCTCGGTGTCCTTACAGTCACTAGACAGAATGCTGAAAGTGTCGGGGCCCAAGGGTTTGGCAACTGGAGGGCACACGTGCCGCCCCCCTCCTATGCCTACCGTGGCAGACATCACCACTCAACTGCTGCACCCCTCCACCCTGAGCCTGACTCGACTCAGGATCCTCCCTGCAGAGTCCAAACGAGACACCAGCAACGGGCCAGCGTTGGCTCAGAAATGAAGCCTGTCTGCTGACCTGGTCGGGGCTGTGTCTCGTGCGGGCGGAGCCCAGGACAGGGGGAGCTGCCACAGGTGAGCAAGCCGAGGCCAGGAGACGGGCCCGCGTGCCCATGGACCCTCTGTCTCGGTGACACTGCGGCCTCTGCAGCTGCCGTGGCCACAGCAAGGCTCAGCCCCGCGCTCGCGGCCGCTCTGCTCCCGGCTGGAGCCTGTCACTAGTGGCTGGGGAAGGGCTCTGGATCCCGGTCGCCGGACGGGGCCAGCTCCTTAAACAGGGTTAACCGTCCCAGCTCTGCCCAAGGCGCCCTGTCCCTTGCTGGCCCATTCTGCACGTCTGTGCAGAAAGGGAAATCTCGGGTCTCACCTCGGGGGGTACCTGGCTTGGTGACCCGGGGCCCAGGGCAGGGGCTCCGGGGAGCAGACCCCTGAGAGCTGTGGGGTCAGATGAGGGGAGGGGCCCCCATGAAAGTTAAGGGAGCAGGTGTCACGAAGCACCCTAGTGGCTCCCGGAGGCGCCTCTGGCCGGTGCCTTCCCCACCCTCGGGGTGAGAGCTGGGCTTCCCCAGAGGCATCCCTCTCCCATGATGATCAAAAACTTCCCGGCTCAGAGTCCCTGCCAGCTCCTCTGAAAACATAAATGTCAAAGGATGACATTTCCCCAACTTCCATCTCCCCTTCTTGTCTGCGTCCCTGATAACGGGTGAAAAGACACACAGCTGCTCGTCTTGCCCCCTCCCTCCCTCCCTCCACGCAAAAGGCTCAGACTCCTGGGCTCAGCGGTCCAGCAGGGCCCCGCGGGGCCCACGGAGCCTCAGCCCCAGGCGAGCAGAGGAACGTGTGCGCAGAGGCCGGGCAGGGAATCAGCGGGAGGAGGGTGTGTGCCCGCGGGACCGGTCGTGCCGGGAGCGGACACCTGCACGCCAGCTCCCCAAAGCCACGGGCGTCTGCTGTCCTTTCGCGTCTGCCTCCCGCCTCGACCGTGGCCTGCGGTGTCTCAGCCCCCGCACTTGGTGAAGGGACAAGAAGCTCGTGACAGCGCAGAGCGCGGGGCCCGAGGCCTGGACCCTGGGTGCCAGCCTCACTGGGCCCCACCGGGCGTGGACTGCTCAGACCCCGGGGCGGCGCCCCACCAGCCGCAGACAGACTGCCAGATAGCGCTGGCCGGTCGGCTTCCTCGCGGTCACGGGAGGAGCTTTAGAATGGAGGCTCCCAGGCTCAGCCCAGAGGGTGGTCGCTCCTCCTCAGAAGGTGCCCCCCGCGGAGCAGGCGTGGGGCGAGGTGGGGGCGGGGACTGGAGTGGTCTGGGATGCAGTCAGATGGCCTGCTGGTGGGGAACAGCCTGCACCGTCCTGGGTTCACATCCAGCCACCGGCCTCAGTCTGCCGGCCTGTGAAATGGGGATGAGCGCACCCCTCCCGTGAGACTGCTGGTCTCGCTGGAACGTGTGCCAGGCATCTGGCCTGCAGCAGCGTGTTTGCACGACCAGGGGCTGAGGAGATCACACGGTGACTTGGAGTTGACTCGCCCCCTCCATCTACTTGGGCTTCCCGGGGGCTCAGCAGTAACCAATCTGCCTGCAGGAGGTGCAGGTCCGGCCGCTGGGCGGGGAGGATCCCCTGGAGGAGGGCACGGCAGCCCACTCCAGTGTTCCTGTCTGGAGAATCCCATGGACAGAGGAGCCTGGCGGGCTGCCGTCTATGGGGTCGCAAAGAGCTGGACGTGACTGAGTGACTCAGAACACACACAAGAACCTTGCCCTCACTCTGACGAAAACACGGGAAGAGGGCGAAAGGTCTGGTTCCAGGCTCGAGGCTCGCAACTTTGTTGTGACTTCAAAAGAGAAGTTCAGGATGAGGGCTGAAAAGGCAGAGACCAAAGGCCAAGGGAGGGATAGACAGAGAGAGGGGGTGGGGACTCTGCCTTTCCAAGGCAGCATCACTCAGAGGCCTCCAGGGGAGACGGGGTGGACATCCAGAGGCCTCCAGGCAGGCCTGGACTCCGAGCCCCTTGCCAAAGCCTCTGCTGAAACCTGGGAAAAGCAGTCAGACAGCAGCCTTGCAGGCTGGGCCCTGAGTGGGCAGAGTCAGCTGCAGGCTGCCCAGCTTGCCAGCCCTTGTGGGGCAACAGCTCTAACTCGGAAGGACTCACCTACCTCTCCAGGGCAGGGATTGCAAACTGCAGGCGCTGACCTGCTGGTGAGACATAAACTCAGACAGGTCCTAAGGGCATTTTTTTTCACTGAAGTAGGATGAGATAGGAACAGACAAGACAAGACAGACAATATTGGAAAAGAGAAGTCATGGACTTTATTTTCAGTCTGGAGGACACGAGTGACTTAGCTTCCCTGACTTATCCACTCATCAAACATTCAACGTGCCCTGCGAAGTGCCAGCCGCGGGCCTTCTGGCCAGGTCGTGACAGAGGATGGATCAGGTTCAGGGACATTTTCAGAGCTCCAAGAGCCTCAGGAGGCTCCCTCCCAGGAGATGGGGTGGGCCAACATGGTGCCCCCATTTTACAGACAAGAATCGAGGCCCAGGGACCCACAAACTCACTCAAGGTCATACTGCAGCAGCTATCACATCTGACCTTCAGAACAGGCTCCGAGCTGCCTCTTCACAGACGAGAAAGACTGCCGCTCACCGAGTTCATATGATGGCCTAAGGACAGTGACTGCAAGGATGCTCAAAGAATGTCTGGGGATGTGGGTGAGTGGATAAGCAGAGAGGTAGGTGGGCGGGTGGATGGTGTGTGGTTGGAGGGAAGGACGGATGGACAGATGGGTGGAAGGACGGATGGACAGATGGGTGGAAGGACGGATGGGCAGATGGACAGACAGGATCAACAGCAAAGGTTCCGATGAGAACGTGCCTCCCATCTTAACTACAGGAACATGAACTATCATTTATCCAGCCCTTACTAAGTGCCAAGCAATATTCTATGGAGAACAGGACGCAAACACGGTTCCTGCATATCATCTCTCTCCCCAGCTCCCCACGCATCAGACGCAGACACCGGGGACTCGAAAGAACAAGGGCCCTGCCCCAGGTCTGTGCCGGCCGCCGCCGCGCTCCCATCACGGGAGCCAGCACTGGGCAACGAAACCCCGAGCGCCTCTTCCAGGCCCCCTGCCGTCTCCCAGCCTCCCCCGCAGTTCCGAGGTCCACCCGATGGGAGCAGACCCCCCGGGGGCTACTCTCAGGCACGGCTCACGAAGCTTCCCTGCTTCTGGGGCGACCGCAAAGGCCTCAGGTTAGAGGTGGCAAAGCTGCCGTCACACTGGGTCCCAGAAGGTCTGCGTGGCACAAGAGGCCACGCACGTGCGCACACACGGCACCCCGGGCCCTCCCTGAACGGTCCTGCCGTCTCCGGTGGAAGCCGGCCCAGCCCAGGTGCCCCCTGCCCCAACACTGCTCTCACCAGGCTGCGTGCACTCTGCCCTGGGCTCCACCGCGCGGGGCTCTCGAGTTGCGGGATCTCAGTTCCCACCCAGGGACTGAGCCCACAGCCCTGAACTGCAGGGTGGATTCTCAAGCCCTGGCCCACCAAATCCCTGCCCTGCAACTCAGGACCTGAGCCGACGACCCCACAGAGACGACCCAGAGGATGGACAGGGACACACCCCGGCCTTTAAAAGGGCCGGCTGCCCAGTCGCTGGTCAGCTGGCGAGTGGGCGGGTCCGTCAGCCCCGCGTGGTCAGGGGGACGCCCTGCCGTTCTGAGGAATCACTAAGCGGGAACAGCAGAGACCAGGAAAGACCCCCTTATCAGCCAGGACCAGGCATCGCACACACGCAGCAGCACCTCAGGGCCACGCGGCCGAGATGATCAAGCTCATTTAAATACGTTGCCCCGGAAACTCTCTCTGCGGGGGAAACCTACAGCCAACGCGGCTGCTTATTCGAAAGCAAATCACTATAAACGCGTCCTCCAGCTCAGCCGGCCGCGACCTGCTTTTCTTCTTTTCGCGTTGAAAGCAAGGTCGGAGACACTGGTGCCTCTGCCTTCAGACGACGAGCGGCGGCGAGGAGGGACTCGCGATGGACCGCGGGCACCCACGCTCGTGTTCAGACGCCGCCTCCAACAGGCCGGGAAACAAAAGCAGGTGGAAAGTGGTCGTCTCAGCCACCACCTTCGGCACAGCAGCACCGGGGGCCCTACAGACGGGGTCTTCCTCCAAGGGAGCCAGAGGGAGGCTGGGAGATGGGAGGGGCCGGACTCCAGGCCCCAAGACAGTGAGACAGCAAAATGAAAACCCACCAGCGGGGCCAGGTGACCGGCGGCAAGGGAGGGCGGCCGGCTCGTCCCTAGGGGCTCGGAGCTTCAGAGCGACTTAGGAGGGACAGAAAAGGCTAACAAGAGAGAAAAGCCTATCAGCATCTCGGACCTGGACACTGCTTTGTCCTGCCCTTGAACCGAGCTTCCAGTGAGACTTGAAGCCGCTCCCCGCATCTAGCTTCCTCGTTTGGTGGGTCCAGATCAAGAAAAGACGCTCAAATGCAGGGAGAAGACACCACCCTGAGGCTCGGGACCAGCGGCAAGAGTCTCTGCGCCTCGGGCCCTGCAGGTGCTGACGTCTGTAACGGGGACAGACCGAGGGCTGAATGCCGACGTGCGGGACCCCTGAGCCGGTGGCCTCGCAAGGCCCTGCCCGCGGCGCACCTCCAGGGCAATCAGCACCTCACGCCTCGGTCCCTCCGTGCATGGACCTGGCCGTCTCCACGGCCACCCGCCAGAGGGGCTGCTCGTCTCTGCAAGGTGAGAAAACTGAAGCCCAGAGGCTACGGCGACGTGACCGAGGCCTCACCGCTGGGGTCAGGGACCACGCCGGAGTCGGGCTCCCGAAACATACAGGAGCCCCGCAAAAGCACGGACACCAAGCGTCTGTCCTCGCTGCCTCCCCCGGGCCAGGAGAAAGCCGGATCCCCACTCACCCGGGCGGGTGGTCACGGGGGACAGGCTGGCTCCGCTGCCAGCTCCGTCCCTCCCCCAACCATCCGCCTCACCCCTCGGGCCCCAGTTTCCTGCTGGGAATGAGGGGCTGCAACCTGGTTAGCCTGAGGGCTCGGATCGTGTCTACAAGTCCTCGGCACAGCCAAAGGAGGGGCCGAGCAGAAGACCCCAGGGACGCCACAGCCGTGAACAGCCCCGGGCCAAGAGTGTGGAGAGGCGAACTGCCCAGGGCCTTGGAAACCAGCTGACCGCCACACTGAGCCCAGGAGGGGCGAGGGGCAGGGGGCAGGGGCCACCGCATTCCGCCCCATGTCCTCGGCCCCCAGCACCCACACCTTCTTTGTGTCTCTGAGGCCACGCGGGGTGGGGGGCTGAGGTTTACTATCCCCTCCGTCCTGACACCCTAGGAAGAGCTGCAAGGGAGGGCTGAGTGGCAGACCCCGCTCCCTGGTGCCATCCCCTCCTGGCTGCAACCAGCCAAGGTGCCGGCTTAGCCAGTGGGCAGGGGTGCCTGCCCAGCCCCCGGCGCCTCGAGGAGAAGCAGTCCTAAGACCAGCCGAGGCAGGAGAGGCCAGGGGCAGCGCTCCGCACACCTTGGAGCCAGGAGAGAAGAGGCTGGGGGGAGCTGGATCCAGGTATCCTCATGGGGCACAGGGAGGGGCCAGGCCAGGAGAGGGTGGAGAGCCCAGAGCCCCCACTGCGGGATCCCTGCCACAGACAGTGTCCGTCCAAGGGCCCCAGGCACTGGCCGTCTGTGGCCCCTGATCTGCAACGTCGGGGCACAGGACTGGGAGGACCGGGGCGGAACCCGAACTAGAGCTCTCCTCGACCAGGAAGGTTTGCAAGAATCAGCCAGGAAAACGCAAGTCTGTAGCAGAAGGAGCTTAGCGACCATCTGGTCCAAAGTCTTCACTTTGCAGACGGGAAACCTAAACCCGGGCTTGGGAGACAGAAGCAATTGGCAAAGGCCACCCAGGACCTCCAGGCAGACACAGCGTGGGAAGCAGGGATCCCGTTTGGAGCACAGGGCCCTGCTCTGACTGGCCTCGTGACCACCACTGCGGACATGTGTCCAGCCCTGCCCCAGCCAAGTCTTTATGAGGCTTATTTCTATTTAATGATTTAAACTTCCCCCTCCTCCTCCTCGAAGGCAATGGCAACCCACTCCAGTACTCTTGCCTGGAAAATCCCATGGACGGAGGAGCCTGGTAGGCTGCAGTTCGTTGGGTCGCTAAGAGTCGGACACAACTGAGCGTCTTCACTTTCACTTTTCACTATCATGCATTGGAGAAGGAAATGGCAAACCACTCCGGTGTTCTTGCCTGGAGAATCCTGGAGACAGGGGAGCCTTGTAGGCTGCCGTCTATGGGGTTGCACAGAGTCGGACACGACTGAAGCGACTTAGCAGCAGCAGCAGCTCCTCCTCCTCCCTACTTCCACCAGGAGACGTTTCTGCCAATCTTTCCATTTCACGGAGGAACAATTGAGGCTCAGGATTCACGGCTGAAAGGGGGTGAGCAGAGGTGGACCCAGCTCGTCCATCTGCCTGCGGGACCCCAGATCTTCAGCCCAGCCCCGCCCTGAAAGGCGGGCTCATCCAGCCCTGTTCAGAGGCCAACAGACAGCAGCCTCGCCTCCAGGCATGAGAGCAGGGTTGCTAAGTGAGGCCCTGAGGCTCCTGAAGCTGAAGCTCCAATCCTTTGGCCACCTGATGCGAAAAACTGACTCACTGGAAAAGACCCTGATGCTGGGAAAGATTGAGGACAGGAGGAGAAGGGGGCGACAGAGGATGAGATGGTTGGATGGCATCACCGATGCAATGGACAAGAGTTTGAGTAAACTCCGGGAAGTGGTGACGGACAGGGAAGCCTGGAGTGCTGCAGTCCATGGGGTCGCAAAGAGTCAGACGTGACTGAGCAACTGGACTGAACTGAGGTTCCTGGGGGCCAGGAAGTGCGTCAGACCACAGGGGGCTTAGGGAGCTGGAGGAGTGATTCTCCCGGGCCACTCACCATCTGTGAATGCGCTTCCCCCGCCCCCTCGACACCCCTCCCTGCTGTCACAGCTGCGATGGCTGATAGTGCAGCCAGAAGAGGAGCGGGCTGGGCCTGCCCTGCCCCATCTGGCAGGTAAGAGGTGAGCCGAAGGCATGTCAAAACGTAGGCGGCATCTCAAACCCAGCCACAGACAGGCAGCGGCACGCTCCCCGCTGATCCGCTGATCCGCTGATCCGAGGCGAGGCCGCCCAGCGGCGTGAGTCACTGCCCAGAAGGCACCAGAATCCCAGGGGCAGGACTAGATACCCCGCCCAGGCCTGGGATGCCGACACGCTTTACAGAACAGCACGGGGAGGCGGAAGGATGCCCAGCCCCAGGTGAGGGCCTCCCCCTCCCCAAAGGCCCCCACTGCACTTTTCCTTCTCTCATCCTGGGGAACCGAGGGGCCAGATGGCCGGCGTCTGCACAGCCTGCTCCGGAGGGGGTGCCCGTGACCCCGCCCAGCTGTGGCTGCCTCTGCGGTTACATGGACTCCTGCCTCGGCACAACCCCACGGGGTCAGGACCACCGCCCCGCCTTTCCAGATAAGGAAACTGCAGCCCCGACAGGCGCCCTTACTTGCCGGGGACCGCCTGTAAGAGGCGGCCCAGGCTGGCTACACCCTGGCCGCTCTGAGAGGCGGCATCTGCGTCTGCGCTGCACTCCATCCTCACACTTAAAGAGTTGCTGGGAAACAGGGAGTGGATCCTGTTTTTCTCCATCCCCTCCTGGAACCGTAGCTGGGGGCACCGGGTGCTGGGGTGGTGGCTGTCCCCAGCACACAGAGCTGAGGGTGCCAGACCACAGTCCCCGAGGCTGGGGACCCACACCCCTGGGCAACCCGGCCCTGCCGCTGAGAGTCAGCCCACGAGCAGCGCGCAGTCACACCAGCCTCACAGGGCCTCCTTGAAGGAGCCAGCAGGCAAGTGGGCCCGAGCCCTGACCCCGGGCCCGAGCCCTGACCCCCGGCCCGAGCCCTCACCGTGAGTATGGTGCTGGGCTGCAAAGTTACCCGCCTGGCTCACTGAATCCTCAGCCACATGAGAAGGTGATGTGCCCCGTGTCAGATAAAGAGACTGAGGGTCAGAGTGGTCAGCTTCACACTAACAGAGACAGCCTCGAACGTGTCTGGTGAGTGCCCCAGCCCCCAGTCTAGGCCTGACCCAGGAATGCCCCGCCCCTGCCGCGGCATTTCTGGCTCTCGAGCTCCGGGCTCTGGGCCCCATCCGTCAAACCCCCGGCTGCTAATGGGGACGCGGTGACAGCAGCCATTACCTGGAGAGGGCCGGTGCGCTTCCGAGCTGCTTCACTGCCCTCCCTGATTAATGGCCATTTTAATGGCAAGGGGAACAAAAATTGTATCTTTTACACCATGGCAATAATTTTTCAATATACACACTTATCTCTGAAGTGATGGCTTAGTAACTCCGTTATTAACTGCTAGCACAACCCCAGTGCCCTGAGCCGCGTGAATCTCTCCACCCTCGCCCGCTCCTTGCTTCTGACGCCAGCGCCTGAAGAGCCTTGGGAGCTCTGGCCACCTGCAGTGTTTTCTCTGCTTTCCTCCCTGGGCTTTCTGACAGCAGAGGAGGGCGCGGCCCTGCCCCCAGCTCCTGCAGCAGGGCAGAGCTCTGCCTGCGCTGGGTCCACACTCCCAGCTCTGCTGATATCCCGCAGGAGGGGAAGCAGGGATGTCGGGGGTGACCACTGGCACCGCAGCAGCCGTGGAGCTGCGTGAGGATGGTCCTGAGCAGCTACACAAGTTAGAGGACAAAGTGCAGGCCCAGGTGTGTTCGCGGCCAGGTGGGTGTTTCTGGGACGGTCTGATAGCGCTGAGCATTCGGAAAGGGCGTGCTGAGTCCGACGAATGATGGTCCCTGTCCATTCCCAGTGGAGAAGCAAATGCTGAGCGTAGCTGAGTCCCAGGCTCCTCACCTGAGAAATGGGGGCGACACACACCCTCACGGCTGGGGAGGCCCCTGCACTTCGGGCACACTGTCGCAGCCACAATCATCACTTCCGCCCCTCCTGGAGCGGCCCCCGCTTCCACACCCCCAAGTCCACTGTGGTGGTCTGTCACTGGACAACAGTCAGCCTTCACCAAGGACTGAATGTCTGCATCCCCCAAAATTCGTGTATAGAAGCCCTCCCCCAATGCATTTGTTGCTGGAGGTGATTAGGTCCTGAGGGTGGAGCCCGTGGAGGGGATTAGTGCCCTCAGAAGAAGAGAGTGGACGGAGACGTTGTGATTCTCGCCAACACCTGGGGACGCTGAGACAGTGTTCACAGCATCCTGAGCTGATGAGACGACCCCGAGGAGACGGTCCTGCGGACTGTGCCCACAGCCAGCCTATCCCCAGGAGGATAGGGAGAGGTTTTCCAAACAGGTCCACAGAGCCGCAGGCAGGGGTGGGGAGGAGCTGAGGGCAGCCGCTGACCACGGGCTGTGGGGTGCCCAGTTCCCTTGCTCATGTGTCCTACAAGAGGGAGCTGGGCTCGGGGCCTCTGCCCAAGGTCTCCCCGCAGCCCTGGCCAGGTGCACCCTGCCCCCATCCCAGGGTTCCTGTGCAAAGCCTCCCACGGGGGCAGAGGGCCAGGCTTGGCGCCACTAAACCCGGCTTCATGTCCAGCTGCAGAGAGACCCCGCAACCCTGACCCCAAAATTCGTGTATAGAAGCCCTCCCCCAATGCATTTGTTGCTGGAGGTGATTAGGTCCTGAGGGTGGAGCCCGTGGAGGGGATTAGTGCCCTCAGAAGAAGAGAGTGGACAGAGACGTTGTGATTCTCGCCAACACCTGGGGACGCTGAGACAGTGTTCACAGCATGCTGAGCTGATGAGACGACCCCGAGGAGACGGTCCTGCGGACTGTGCCCACAGCCAGCCTATCCCCAGGAGGATAGGGAGAGGTTTTCCAAACAGGTCCACAGAGCCGCAGGCAAGGGTGGGGAGGAGCTGAGGGCAGCCGCTGACCATGGGCTGTGGGGTGCCCAGTTCCCTTGCTCATGTATCCTACAAGAGGGAGCTGGGCTCAGGGCCTCTGCCCAAGGTCTCCCCGCAGCCCCGGCCAGGTGCACCCTGCCCCCTTCCCAGGGTTCTTGTGGCAAAGCCTCCCACGGAGGCAGAGGGCCAGGCTTGGCGCCACTAAACCCGGCTTCATGTCCAGCTGCAGAGACCGCGCAACCCTAGCAACGCCCTCAGCTCTCGAGGGTCCCAGGCCCTCATCTGGAACGTGGCAGCGATGACACAGCAGGGGTTCTCCCTCCTCACCCACACGGTCAACAGGGTCCAGCGAGCAGCAGGACATGCTAAGCCCTGTGGGGGGACGAGAGGCCACAGGGCACTTCTGGAGCTCACAGGACCCAGCGCGCGCTCAGTGTTGCAAGGACAGGCGCACCAGCAGGAGACTAACCGAGCTGGGGGGCAGGGGGCATCAGGGAAGGCTTCCTGGAGGAGGTGCCTCTCAACTGCAGACCTGAGGGGCGAACAGGACGTGGCTGGGTGACAGGCTAGTGTGTGTCACAGTGAATGAGGGCACCCTGCCCACAGGACAGCCTGGTGCCTGACACTGCGGCGTGCAGCCAGCTCACCCCAACCACAAGGAACCTCCCCTTCGGGAAGCAGAGTCAGCGCAAGACCCCTGCAGCCCGGCATCTTTGTGCAAAGGAAACACTCGGCGGGAAAGAAGCCTACGGTGACTCTCCCTCCCCTGCGTGTGCTGATGGAAGAAGTGGCTGGAAAATGAGCCGAGCTCCAGACTGCGCCCCCCAGCGTGGTTTCCTCTCGACTCCTGCTTACTCCTGGCCCATCGGGGCCTTCCCGCACCAGCCAACGCACGGATTCTCTTCCTATTAATACTTGTGAGTAGGCTTCAAAGATGCTTTTTTTCCCCAGAATGGATTCTCCGTGACCACAAGAGAGGAGCTGGCCTGGAGTGGAGGAGACAGAGCTGCTGCCTGGGGAGAAGGTAAGCAAGGACTCACCGGTACCCCAAGGCCCCGGCTCAGCCTCTGAAGCTGGCCTCACACGGGCCCTGCGAGGGATGCTGGCCCCAGCAGGAATCCGGTCTTTAAAATGCCTGGCTCACCCGGGGGAGTCCACGGGCATGTGAAGACCAGATGCCACGAGGGGCCCAAGAGGCCTTGGCGCAGAGAAGGACACCCGGGAGTGCCAGGAAACGTAATAGAGCGGGGCCTTCGGTTTCGCTAACACTCCCCACTGGCTGATCAACGGCCACCAATGTCCTGAGCTGGAGGAAGAGGATGACGCCAGGGGACACACTGGCTGTGGGGGACGGGAAGTCTACCCTCAGTTTTCTGTGAATCTAAAACTGTCCTGATAGCAGGGTGTGTTTGAGGGGAGCTGCCCTTTGGCTGGGGTGCAGCGGGCAGCCCATTCGGCCCCCTTGCCTGGCGGCTCTCCAAGACTCTGGCTGTGGAAATGGGGTTCGGGGGCAGATGAGAACTCGGGGCCTGGATCCCTGAGGGTCCCTCCACGCAGGTGTCGGTCCCCAGGTGCTCCGGTGATAGAAGCCGCAGCCCCACTCCCAGAGGGGCCGCGGTTCAGGCACATCACCAAGCGGCCTGGGGTGGCCAGGCCAGGCCCTGAACCCAGTCCAGCGGGCTCTTCCCACCAACAGCGTGGCTGGAAGAATTACATGCCCATCAAACCGCCTCCAAGACAGCGAGCTCCAGACACCAAGGGCACAGCCCTCCACAGGCCGGAACCCTTGTCTGCAAGCGGATGACCCGAGACAATGCCCGTCTACACCTGTTCTGGGTTGTTCCGTATCCACGAGCTTCCTCCCCAGAAGAAGGATGCTTGCCAGCGGCACGGAGGGAAAGGAGCTGCCCAGGTCAAGAACTCCAGGAACCCAGCCCCCATAAGGGGGCACCGCTGACAGTCTGGGGGTGGGGAGGGGACAGAGAAGGACCCACCACCAGGCGAGCCCACCAGCAGCCCAGCAGAACCCGCCGGGGTCCCAGTGGCCCGTGAGGGCAGCCTGGAAGCCACACAGGACTTCCAGCCACCCCCCCACCCCCGACCACAGTGCATCTAACACCAAAGTGTAGAATTCAACATCCGCTGTTTCCATCCCAGACCTGAATTAATTATTTATTGTCCTATCGAAAGCAATTCTATCTTCTGCACTGATTCAGATGTGGCAGCCCCTCCCCTGCCCCGGCTGGCATCCCAGCAGAGCCGGGGGAAGGCGGGTCAGGCGCCCAGCAGGCACTCGAAGGGCACCTGTGACGTGCCGGGCAGGCCCTGCTGCCTGGGCCGGAGCCGGGGCCAGGGCCACCTCGCGGAGGGTAGATGCGGCCGGGCCTGGCAACTGCGCGGGGCCAGCTAAGGGGCTGGGACTTCCTAAGAGGTCCTGGCAAGGCCCCCAGGAAGAAGGAGGGCAGGGCAGAGAAGAAAGACGCAGAGCGGGAGGCCTCAGGCCCCTGCCAAGGGGGGCCCTCCCCAGCCCATCCGTGCCCCTCACACCTTGACTCGGGCTTCTGGCATCCAGAACCGGGACAGACAGCTCTCTGGAGTTGTGAGCACCTGGAGAATGGTCCCTGGCGTGGCAGCCACAGGACACGGTGACGGTCGCAAGGACAAAGACCCGCCATCGCAGCCCGCAGGGTGGCCCTGCCAGCGCTCGGCACAGAGGACGGGTCACCTGAATCTGCTGCCGTTACAGCCAAGCCTGAGGGTCCCTCCAGAACCCACGTCCTTCCCGAGACCTCGAAGTGTGACTTTGCTTGGAAAAAGGGCCGCTGCAGTGTAATTAATTACAATGCAGTCATTCTGGGGCGGGGTGGGCCCTTCACTCGATGTGACTGGTGCCTCCATGGGGACGACGGAAGCCCAGGCGGGAGGGACGCAACCACAAGACAGAAGCCCCTGGAAGTGCCCGGAGCCAAAGGGACCCTCCCCCCGGAGACCCCGCCCCCGGAGCCCGCGGGTGGAGCTGACCCCCAGCGCTTCTGGCATCCAGAACCGGGACAGACAGCTCTCCGGAGTTGCGGGCACCCGGTGAACGGCCCTTGGCACGGCAGCCGCAGGACACCGCACAGAGCTGAAGGTCGCAAACGCTGGTCCAGGGTTGAGAGTGCTGACTGCTGGGGGGTTAGAGCGCCACACCGGAGCTGCTCCAGGCCCCTGCAGCAGAGGCAGCCGGCGGCCCAGGAGGACAGCACGGCTCCACCCAGGGAGGGGACAGGCTGGCGCACCCGAGTGACCCAGCACGCGCGGTCCAGCTGCATGCAGCGGCTGAAGGGCGTGTCCCTGCCAGCCAGGGCCTGGCCAAACGTGGTCCGCGGGAGAAGGAAACGGCAGACCACTTCTGTATTCTTGCCTTGAGAGCCCCATGAACACAATGGAAAGGCAGAAAGATGAGACACTGGAAGATGAGCCTCCCGACCCCGGGTCGGTAGGCATCCAGTACGTAACGGGGGAAGAGCAGAGAAATAGCTCCAGAAAGAATGAAGCAGCTGGGCTAAGGCAGAAATGACACTCAGCTGTGGACGTGACTGGTGGCAAAAGTGAAGTCCGACGCTGTAAAGAGCAGTACTGCACAGGAACCTGGAATGTCAGGTCCATGAATCGAGGCAAATTAGATGTGGTCAAACAGGAGATGGCAAGAGTGAAAGAAGCAGCTGGGCTAAGGCAGAAATGACACTCAGCTGTGGACGTGACTGGTGGCAAAAGTGAAGTCCGACGCTGTAAAGAGCAGTACTGCACAGGAACCTGGAATGTCAGGTCCATGAATCGAGGCAAATTAGATGTGGTCAAACAGGAGATGGCAAGAGTGAACATCGACCTTTCAGGAATCAGCGAACTAAAATGGACTGGAATGGGTGAATTTAACTCAGATGACCATTATATCTACTACTGGGGCAAGAATCCCTTAGAAGAAATGGAGTAGCCCTCATAGTCAACAAAAGAGTCTGAAATGCAGTACTTGGCGGCAAGCTCAATAACGACAGAACGATCTGCTCATTTCCAAGGCAAACCACTCAATATCACAGTAATCCAAGTCTGTGCCCCGGCCAGTAATGCTGAAGAAGCTGAAGTTGAACAATTCTAGGAAGAGCTGCGAGACCTTCTAGAACCAACACCAAAAAAGACCCAGAGCACAGATTCAACTTCTCCCGGAGGCCCCTGCCTGGCACCCTGGGTCCCAGAGTCCCTGCATCCACCAAGCTGGCCCTCCTTCCCCAAGAACGACCTCCCGCGGCCCCACCTCTGGGCCCCCACCCCGCGATCCTTCCATCTTAAGTCACTGGGAGGGTGACCCTCGTAGAGGGTCCTGGCCCTGCATGAAGTCCAGCCTGGGGCTGGTGAGATGACTGCAGGGGACACACAGCAGGACGTGGGGGAGGCAGCGGAGCCAGCTGGGGCCCGTGAACACTGACAGGAAGCTGCTTAAAAACCCACTGTGCTGACCCCTCACTGCCCCCACCACGGCAGGCCTGGGCTCCGCGGGAGCAGCCCTCAGGGAGAAACAAGGGCTGCCGCCTAGGGTAGTGAGCGCCCGGCCTCGGGAGGCATGCAAGAAGCTGGTGCTGGCACAGCACAAGCAATCAGACCGGTAATCCCTGACCCAGGGCCACTCTGGAGGTCAAGGGCACCGCAAAAGCTTCACCTGAGGCCCGCAGGCGAGAGCTGGACCACAAAGAAGGCTGAGCACCGAAGCATGGATGCCTTTGGACTGTGGTGCTGGAGAAGACTCAGGAGAGTCCCCTGGACTGCAAGGAGATCCAACCAGTCCATCCTAAAGGAGATCAGTCCTGAATATTCATTGGAAGGACTGATGCTGAAGCTGAAGCTCCAACACTTTGGCCACGTGATGCGAAGAGCTGACTCACTGGAAAAAGACCCTGATGCTGGGAAAGGTTGAAGGTGGGAGGAGAAGGGGGCGGCAGAGGATGGGATGGCTGGATGGCATCACCGACTCGATGGACATGAGTTTGAGTGAACTCCAGGAGTTGGTGATGGACAGGGAGGCCTGGCGTGCTGCAGTCCCTGGGGTCACAGAGTGGGACGCGACTGAGCGACGGAACTGAACTGAACTGAGGGCCGCAGACAACTGACAGCTTGGCTTACTCGGGTTCCAGCAGCTCTCGTGGCTGTGAAGAGGGCGTCCAAAATGAACGGCGAGCATCCAGGACCCTGGAACCGAGGCAAAATAAAACGAGCAGCGAGACGCGGGCCTGTGCACACCTGCCAGGCCCGGGGGAGGCCCCGGCGAGCGAGGGCAGCGAGCGTGTGTGCCACCTCTTCCTGCCGTGACTCACGCTCCAGCGCCCCCGGCTGCCCCCTCCACCGGGAGCGCCCGCCCCTCCTGCTGACCCCAGCCTCCTCCAGGCGCCCCTCGAAGGCCACTCATCCAAGATGACTTCCTTCCATCCCTCGGGCCTCACTGCAGTCAGCCGACTGCCCTCTCAGGTCCCTCCATACGCTTCGGGCCGAGGGGGCGGCCCTCCCGCCCACGGGGTGCAGCGGAAACCCCCAGGTGTTCCTGCCTCTTAACCCTGGTTGCCTGGTTACCTGAGAACTCACCAAACTGTCCCTGTATAACAGATGCTTTTTCTGCAAGTGCAGGACACCTTGAGAAGTTACGTTTCAGAAAACCGCTAGCTTTAAATCTAGAGAGTTCAAAGACGTTTAATCAGATCTATTCATTCAAAGACACACAGCTCAAGGCCTTCTGATGGGATGGACACGGTGAGGAGCCGAAACGTACAGGAAGGAGACGCCCGCAGAGAGGCGGGGCTCGCCCAGGGATGCTGCGGCCTGGCCCCAGGTCTGCACGCAGCTTCCCCACTGCAGCCCAGCCAGACAGGGCACAAAGGAAGCTACACAGGAGGGGAAGGTTCAGGGCTGCCCCCGGCTCATCCTTGTCCCTGTAACCCCAGAGACTCCACTCCAGCCACGGTGGGTCCAGCAGCTCTGGCTGCACAGGCAGGGGGCGGGAGGGGCTGACTCGGGTCCCTGCAGAGGCCTCTCTGCACACTGGGAAGACGAGCCACATGTTCAAAACCTTTTCCAAAGCAATGCCTCCAGCTGCCCCAGAGTGAACCTCCCCCCAGAGCAGAGGCCAAGGGGGACACAGGCAGCCCGAAGGCCACCTGCCCAGCCCCGATCCGGCCACCCTGGAGGCGGCCCCTGCTGCCCACCCTGCCTGCTCGGGCGACTTCAAGCTCTGTGTTCAGGCGTCCCTGTCACACGGATGAGCAGCCGCGGCCCAGCGCTCCGGGCTGTTCACGGCTCTTTAATCCCCAAACGAGAGCAGATCTGAGAACACCAACTCGCCCGCCGGCGGCAGCGTGGCCACCGGAGCCCCTGCGAGCCCACTGTGCGCCCAGGAGGAGGCCCTCACGCAGTCAGGCAGCACAGGGGGTGGACGACCCCCGTCCGTCTGCCCACCCGCTGTGCGTGAGCCTGGGGCAGACCTCCTCCCACGGCGCAGCCCCAGGTGACAGGTGACAGCCAGTGTCCCCCGGCCCGGCCGGCGCGGGCAGCTCTGAGACGAAGGCCTCGCACCAGCTCACCACCCCAAGGCGGTCCACCGGGAGGCAAGCTCACGCTCTGCGCTGCCCCCAGCTGCCCCCAAGCGGTTCCCACTTCTCTCCAGGCTGGAGGGAGCCAGGACTCTTCATCCAGCTCCCCCCAGGGCGCCGGTCGGGGGCCACCCAGCTCAGGTGCTCAAAGCCCAGACCACAGCCCCCTGCTGCCCTGGGGACCCACCGCTGCAACGACCATGCTGGACAACGGGATGAAACCTCAGGTAGCAAATCTCAGATGAGCTTGCGCGGAGGCTGCTCCCCTCCGGGGNCAAGCGCACGCTCTGCGCTGCCCCCAGCTGCCCCCAAGCGGTTCCCACTTCTCTCCAGGCTGGAGGGAGCCAGGACTCTTCATCCAGCTCCCCCCAGGGCGCCGGTCGGGGGCCACCCAGCTCAGGTGCTCAAAGCCCAGACCACAGCCCCCTGCTGCCCTGGGGACCCACCGCTGCAACGACCATGCTGGACAACGGGATGAAACCTCAGGTAGCAAATCTCAGATGAGCTTGCGCGGAGGCTGCTCCCCTCCGGGGCTGGGGTGAGGAGGCCTGATGAGGCCCAGAACAGAGCCAGCTGCCTGAGGAGGCCTTAAGAGCCAACAAAGGCTGTGGGGAGGCCGGGACAGGGGGCACACCTCCCCCCCACCACACACAAAGCCAGCCGAGGGGCCTCAGTGGCTCTGTGCCAAACCCACGGGCTGCTTCCGGTTTTGCCCTGGGCGACTCTCCTGGCCCCCACGTGTCTGTTTAACTCGTGGGCCTGCCTGCCCCCCAGGACCAAGGAGTCTCCCCCATCCTGGGGGACACCGCAACGGCCTCGCAGGGTGGCGGGGCAGCCTCTGGGCACAGCCAGCGACAGCCCAGGCAGGACCCTCACAGTCCAGCTTGAGACCCAGGGAGCCCGCCCCCAGGGCTCCAGGTCACATTCCCATCAAGAGCCGCCCTGGTCTCCCTGACCCGGAGCCCCGCGCTCCCGGCCAGACACACACCCCCGGGGGCAGCGCTCTCAGACGGGCCCAGGATCCGCACCCACAGGTGGGCACCCCACACACCTTCACCCACAGCCCGGCCCAGAACTCAGCCCACCGGGCAAGCTCGGTGGGAACCGGCCTGGGGCCTCGTGTGGGTGGGCCTGGCCCAAGGTCGCGCCTGGGGGCCCCAGCGGCAGGAGGAGCAGGGAGCCGCCCTCCACCCCCCCCAGGGGCTGTGTGCACCCTGAGACCTGAGCACGGGCAGCGGCACCTCCAGAGGCTCCCCACCCCTCAGTCTGACACTCCTTCCGGTCTGAGGGTCCCCGGACCCGGTGCCTCACACGGGAGGGGAGGGGAGTCTGACGCTGCTTGATGGGCACCTTGAAATGGGAACCCCCGTCAGCCTTCGGGGTCCGCCTCAAGGTCCTTCTGCCCTGGAGCCGCCACCAGGGGCTGCCCATCCCACGGCCCTTGGGGTGGCGTCGCCTCCCTCACTATCACAGGGTGAAGGAGGCGTCCCCAGGGCCTGGAACCAAGGGGCAGGGTCACCGCGGGTCTGGGGGCTCCGGGGCGGGCTAAGGAACCTGAGCGCTGCAGGCACCCAGCCAACTCCGGGAAGCTCCAGCCTGGTCGGCGGCAGGCGCTGCGGAAAGGCTAGCCCCCACGGCAGCCTGGAGCCGGCCGGTCCGGGCCCCACCACCCGCCCCGCCTCGGTTTCCTCAACCAGTAACTGAAGGCTCGTGAGTGTGAATAACTCGCGCTCATTTCCCTGGGTCAGCGTGGAAACGGGACGTGCACGCCGGGCACACGGAGGGCCCACGGCCCGC
This sequence comes from Kobus ellipsiprymnus, assembly GCA_006410655.1. NCBI lineage: Eukaryota > Metazoa > Chordata > Mammalia > Artiodactyla > Bovidae > Kobus > Kobus ellipsiprymnus. The sequence goes on from SJYR01004281.1 coordinate 107,434, forward strand.
AGGAGGAGCCGCTAAGGGCTCGCCATCGTCAGCAGTCGCTGTCACGCGTTTCCAGGCGGCCGAGCGCGGCAAAAAGGCCCTCAGGAATGATGCAGAGAGCACACCAGCTCCCTTCAGGGAGGGCTTGGCAGAACTTGAGTCTGCTCAGGGCTCGCCCCGAGGGCCGCCGGGCTGACCCCGCCACCCACTGCAGCGCGGGGCCCACCGCCCACCCGCCTGCGGGCCGCCACTCACCAGGCTGGGCCCCAGGGAGCCCTGAGGACTCGCTGACCTGGGGCCGCCCAGCACCCCTGCAGGCACAGTGACGACCCCCGAGACAGAGAGCCACCGTGCCAGGGGCGGCTCGGGCCCCGGGGCACTTCGCTCAGAGGCCTGGGGGGCCCAGGACCCCGGCCTGCAGCGGCCTCGCCTGTGACTCGCGCCCTGGTTTCCCCCGCCCTGTGCACAGGGCTGCCCTTCCCAAGCCAGGCCCTCGGACCCCGGGAGGCACAGCACCCCTGACCCACAGGTGCACATGCCAGCCCCCACGCAGCCAGCGCTGAGGAGCCAGGCCGGGCACACGGGGGCGGGGGGCAGGGGGCAGGTCAGCCAGGCACACGGGGCAGGGGGCAGG
>SJYR01004282.1:3375-18329 GCA_006410655.1 Kobus ellipsiprymnus
ACAGAGTGAAGTAAGCCAAAAAGAAAAACACCAATACAGTATACTAACGCATATATATGGAATTTAGAAAGATGGTGATGAAGACCCTGTATGCGAGACAACAAAAGAGACTCAGATCTGTAGAGTGAACTTTTGGACTCTGGGGGAGAGGGAGAGGGAGAGGGAGGGATGAGATGGGAGAATGGCATTGAAACATGTATACTATCACGTAAGAAACGAATCGCCAGCCTATGTCTGATGCAGGATGCAGGATGCTTGGGGCTGGTGCATGGGGAGGACTCAGAGAGATGTTATGGGGTGGGAAGTGGGAGGGGATTCATGTTTGGGAATGCATGTACACTCGTGGTGAATTCATGTCAATGATTGGCAAAACCAATACAGTATTGTAAAGTAAACTAAAGTTAAAATAAAAATTAAAAAATAAATAAATAAAAAAATAAAATGAAAAGTTGAATAATAATAATATAATAATTGAAAGATCAATGTATAATGTAAAAGATCTGACACAGACTATTACCTGAAATTGACCAGTGCTTCCAAACAATTTACTATTGACATGGGCAATTCAACCTTCTTACTAATGATTGACAGTCTGATCCTGGAGAGTGTAATATCTGTGGCTTCTATTACAAATTGTTGTTGTTGTTACTTAGTTGCTAAGTCATGTCCGACTCTTTGTGACCCCATGGATTGTTGCCTGCCAGGCTCCTCTGTCCATGGGCTCTCCCAGACAAGAATACTGGAGTGGGTTGCCATTTCCTTCTCTGGGGGATCTTCCTGACCCAGTGATTGAACTGGCTTCTCCTGCATTGTCAGATGATTTTTTTTTTACCACCGAGCCATCAGGGAAGCCCCTACGTATTACAAATTGGGCCACGTCTATTTTCCAACAGACAGCAGACAAGAAAGCAAAGCCTCTATATTTTCCTGGAGCTGCAGAGAATATGAATTCCCCTCCCTTCACAAATCTTTCAATCAGAAAGGAAGCAGGCCCTTAATCCTGTCTCTGTCGTTGCTGTATACCGAGTGACTGAGGGTTTTGTTTATCTCTGCAGTTATATCTCTAGACTATATGAGCATGAAAAAGCTCCTCTTTCAATCTCCGTTTGAATTGTACCCTACTTTTTGCAACCCTATGGACTGTAGCCTGCCAGGCTCCTCTCTCTGTGGGGAGTCTCCAGGCAAGAGTACCGGAGTAGATTTCCATTACCTCCTCCTGGGGATCTTCCTGACCCAGGGATCAAACCATTATCTCAAATGTCTCCTGCATTGGCAGGCAGGCTCATTACCACTTGCACCCCCTCTGTGCCATTGCAGTGTACTATGTCACTGAAGGGTTTTGTCTATTTCTGGGGTTTATTCCAGCCTCTAAACTACATTGGCATGAAAAAGTTCCTCTTTTAATTTCCAAGTGTGCATATAGTCTTGAGAAATTAGCTCAAAGTCATCATTTTTATTTTTCTTGACACTTTCCATAAGAAAAGTTGTAAGTGACTCCTGTTTTCTCTCAGGACTTTTTGCAATAATTATTTATGTATCAGACAAGGTTCAATCAGAAAAGTAAAACCGGTAGGGTGTACAAAAGGTAATTTGTTAGATGCACTTGGCCCTCACGATTATGGAGCTAGTTAGCCAGGTGCTATGGGGCTGTGTCTCCAAGTCCGAGGTGAGATTGGAGTCCGTGGGCTAAGAATATGGGGAAATATCAGGAGCAGGCTGGAACCTCACAAGCATGAGTTAGAATCCCACGAAGATGGACTGAAGCCATGTCTGCTCGTTTCTGACCCTGGTGATGTGGACACCCTACAAAAGCCAGGACCCCTTGTCACAGAGCTAAATATCTCACATCTGATGCAGGAACCTTAAAAAACTGAAGGAACATCCAGGGAATGTAAAGCAATTCCCAGCCCAGAAGCTGCTTCATGCTAATGAGGTGAGTCTGTAGATTGAAACAATGTATGTCAGCTATAAAACTGCTAATGTCTTACTTCTCCCATTCAGATCTTGCAAGACTCTCCCTTGTGGCCCATCCTACTAGGAAACACACAGGAAAGAGAATTCTGGAAAATGTGATTCAATCTAGCCAGGTCAACACAATAATTAGCCATCCAGTCGTAGAGAAAAGGCCGTCCAAAAATAGAGGCTTAAAATTTAGAAATGATAATTGCAATTAAAACTATTATATGACTTTGCTTTATGGGGGCATTTGGGCATGTCTTCCTGTTGGGCTGGAGCTGGATCATCTAGAATGTTCTTATCCCCATGGCCTGGATCTAAGCTGGGCTCATTTATTATATCCATATCCAATCCATGGCAATACTTATTTCAGCATTGCTGACGGTGCTTTAAGTAAGATTATGAATGTAGAAGTTTCACAGGATATTAGACATATAAAGTAGTATTCATTAGACCACAAACATTAGTTTAAGAAAGTATCAGTGAAGTATTAGTCCATGAATAAGCTTCACAGTAACCTCAGAACCTAGAGAAGATTAATACAGAGTAGTAAAAAGCATTGACTTTCCAGGTGGCCCTTGCATCCCCACTGCAATATAGGAGATACAGGACGCATGGGTTTTAACCATGGGTCAGAAAGATCCCCTGGAGGAGGAAATGGCAACTTACTCCAGTATTCTTGTCTGGAGAACCCCATGGACAGGGGAGCCTGGTGGGCTACAGCCCACAAGCTCGCAGAGTCTGACACAACTGAGTGACTGAGCACACAACACAGTAAAAAGTATGTTACACCCTTGTTCATCCATTCATGCTCTCTTTGCTTCTTTCTCTCTTTTTTATTTATTGATGTTTATAGGCATTCCTCAGTTGCAACACAACAAAATGCACACCATTGGAAAATATTGGTCTGAGAATATACGCAGACAGTTCTTTCTTTTTCTTTTTCATTTATAGCAATTTCTTCTTTTAATTGTAAACAGATTGCAGGGGAAGTTTCTGCTGATCTCAGGCTTTACACACAGGCAAGGTGGCAGTCTCCTGCAGCCACTCAGAAGGTGTTGCTTGCCAGAGATGATAGATGAACCCATATGGAAACTTCCATTCTCCTTTCAAAGAGTCAAGCATTTCTATTTCTTTTTGTTGTTGTTGTTGACCAATGTGTATTCCTGGTAAGGAAGTGCAGTGGTAGAAGATTTCTCAATTTCTCATGTGCTTTCCTCTGCAATTTTTAATTTCTGACAAGCACTTGTGGTGCAGAAATATGTATTGTCATGTCAACATCAATATTTGAAATTTTCAGAATCAACAATATGTCAGCAGCTAGGGAACAAGCAATTAGGAGGAAAAAAGGTATCTTTGTTGTGCTTCAATATTTCAATAATAAGGGAGAGAGTGAAAAAAATTGAGTTCAATCTATTCCCCTCCAGTGGGATGATATAAAATTGTGTTTCAGGGGAACACATTACAACCATACATACTGAGTTGTTAAAAAAATTAATCTTCTTATTGCTAGGACTATTTGTAATGAACAAAGAATCCTTAAACCCAGATATGCTATTTGAAAATTTAGCCCAATTTTATAAAAACTGATCAATACAAGAGCTCTTATGAAAGATGAATCAGGAGATAAGCATTTCAACTTTGTAGATTTTAGAAAATCAGAGAGTTTTCAGCTTCCAGTGCATTTTCCACACACACTCTGGGCAAGATTCATCATTTATCATAATATTGAAGTTCACATTTTCAGCTAGGCCTTCTTGTCTTTCCATCTGAAGCTAATCTTCTGTGACTCAGCTTTACCTAGCAAGCAGCTCATTGGACAAGACTCTCCAGGCACACCTTCTACTCCCATCAAATCAGTCTCTCTGAGTCCACACCAACATGCCAACTCAATTCCTATTTGTAAAGTTCTTATGTGTAAAGTTGGTTTCATCTATAATAATAACTGACTTCCCATATTCCAGATAGTATGCCCTAAGAGTTGTAATTTTTATAACAACTCTACAAAATAGATGTGATCAGTACCACTTTGTACAGATGAAAAAGTGAGGAAAAGAAGTTAATCTTGGTAATTCATAAAACTCCCACAGAATATGGGAATATGCAAAATATTGATTCAAACCCAGGCTGACTCTCCTGTAAGAGCCTGTCTTAACCACTGCTGTCTTCATTTAGAAAGGCAGTCTGTTGGAGAGAAAAAAAAAAAGAATCCTAGATTTGGAATTCAAATTCTGATTATGCCATTTAGGAGCTAGTGAGCTTGGACAAAGAGCCACTTTATAAAACTAAGATTGTTGTGTATGGAAGAAAATAATGTCTAATATATTGTAGGGCATGATGTGAGATTCAGTTAAGACAATCTGTGAGGAAAAATAAAGGAAGCAAATGTATAGGTAAATAAAATGGACTTTTTCTTTCCTTCTTAAATTTTCTAAGTTATGTTTAAAGGGGTTAAAAATTATAGCACTGTTAGAGGAAGAAACACTTTCAAACTCATTCTATGAGGCCACATCATCCTGATACCAAAACCAGACAAAGACAATACACTAAAAAGAAAACTACAGGACAATATCACTGATCAGCATAGAATGCAAAACTCCTCAACAAAATTCTAGTAAACAAAATTCAGCAACATATCAAGAAGCTCATACACCATGATCAAGTTGGGTTTATTCCAGGGATGCAAAGATTCTTCAATATACACAAATCAATCAACGTGACTCAGTATATTAACAAATAGAAAGATAAAAACCATACGATAACTCAATAAATGCAGAAAAAACCTTTAACAAAATTCAGCACCAATTTATGATTAAAACTCTTCAAAAAATGGGCACAAAAGGAACCTACCTCAACGTGGTAAAGGCCACATATGATAAGCCTACAGAAAACATTATTCTCAATGGTGAAAAACTGAAAGCATTCCCCCTAAGATCAGGAGCAAGACAAGGGTGTCCACTTTCCCCACTATTTTCAACATAGTTCTGGAAGTCCTAGCTACAGCAATCAGAGAAGAAAAAGAAATAAATGGAATCCAGATTGGAAAAGAAGAAGTAAAGCTCTCACTGTCTGCAGATGACATAATACTATACATAGAAAACCCTAATGATAGTATCAGAAAATTATTAGAGCTAATCAGTGAATTTAGCAAAGTTTAGGATACAAAATCAATACACATAAATCACTTGCATTTCTATGTTCTAACAATGAAAAATCAGAAGGAGAATTTAAAGAATCAATCCCATTCACCTTGCAACAAAAAGAATTAAATATCTAGGAATAAACTTACCTAAAGAGACAAAAGATCTGTATGCAGGAAATTATAAGACAGTAATGAAAGAAATCAAAGATGACATAAACAGATTGAGAGATATTCTGTGTTCCTGGGTATGAAGGATCAATGTTGTGAAAACGACTGTACTACCAAATGCAATCTATAGATTCAATGCAATCCCTATCAAATTACCAATGGCATTTTTCACAGAACTAGAACAAAAAAATTCACAATTCATATGGAAACACAAGAGACCCTGAATAGCCAAAGCAGTCTTGAGAAAGAAGAATGGAGCTAGAGGAATCGACCTTCCTGACTTCTGATTATACTACAAAGCTACAGTCATCAAGACAGAATGGTACTGGCACAAAAGCAGAAATATAAACCAATGGAACAAGACAGAAAGCCCAGAAAAAAACCCACGCAGCTATGAGTACCTTATTTCTGACAAAAGAGATAAGAATATACGATGGGGCAAAGACAGCCTCTTCAATAAATAGTACTGGGAAAACCAGACTGCTACATGTAAAAGAATGAAATTAGAACACTTCCTAACACCATACACAAAGATTTACACAAAGATAAACTAAAAATGGATTAAAGACCTAAGTTTAAGACCAGAAACTATAAAAACTCTTAGAAGTATACATAGGCAAATACTCGATGACAAAAATCAAAGCAAGATCCTCTATGACCCACCTCCTAGAGTAATGGAAATAAAAACAAAAGTAAACAATTGGGACCTGATTAAGCTTAAAAGCTTTAGCACAGCAAAGGAAATGATAAGAAAGGTGAAAAGACAACCCTCAGAAGGGGAGAAAATAATAACAAATGAAACAACTGACAAAGGATTAATTTCCAAAATACACAAGCAGCTCATGCAGCTCAATACCAGAACAAACAACCCAATAAAAAAGTGGTACAAAGACTTAAACAGACACTTTTCCAAAGAAGACATACAGATGAAAAGATGCTCAACATTGCTCATAATTAGAGAAGTGCAAATTGAAACTACAATGAGATATCACCTCACACCGGTCAGAATGGCCATTATGAAAACGTCTACAAACAATAAATGCCGGAGAGGGTGTGGAGAAAAGGGAACACTCTTACACTGTTGGTGGCAATGTAAATTGATACAGCCACTATGGAAGACAGTATGGAGATTCCTTAAAAAACTAGGAATAAAACCACCATATGACCCAGCAATCCCACTCCTAGACATATATCCTGAGGAAATCAAAATTGAAAAAGACACATGTATCCCATTATTCACTGCAGCACTATTTACAATAGCTAGAACTTGGAAGCAACCTAGATGTCCATCGACAGATGAATGGATAAAGAAGTTGTGGTACATATGCACAATGGAATATTACTCAGCCATAAAAAGGAATATATTTGAGTCAGTTCTGAAAAGGTGGATGAACCTAGAACAGAGTGAAGTGAATCAGAAAGAGAGAGATAAATATCAAAGTCTAATGCATGTATACGGAATCTAGAAAAAACAGTAGTGAAGAATTTATTTACAGGGCATCATTGGAAAAACTGACATAGAGAATAAACTTATGGACATAGGGAGAAGGGACAAGAGGGTGAGATGTATGGAAAGAGTAACATGGAAACTCGCATTACCATATGTAAAATAGATAGCCAATGGGAATTGGCTGTATGGCTCAGGAAACTCAAACAGGGGCTCTGTATCAACCTAGAGGGGTGGGAAGGGGAAGGAGATGGGAGGGAGATTCAAAAGGAGGGGACATGTGTATACCTATGGCTGATTCATATTGAGGTTTGACGGAAAGCAACAAAATTCTGTAAAGCAATTATCCTTCAATGAAAAAGAAATAAATTTATTTTAAAGTAAAATAAAGTAAAAATAAAAATTAAAAAAAATAAATAAAATTTAAAAATAGGAAAAAAAGAAATAATTTTTTAAAAATTACAGCACTGTTGAAGGGTGTTATAAGTGTATGTAGAGAAAATATTTTAAATGACTGTACCACAACCAAGGGAGGATAAAAGAATATAAAGTTTCTGGGTTCTGCTGGAACTGATAAAACATCAAAACCAATGCACTATAGTAAGTTATGTATGTATAAGTTAAAATATAGAACCACTACTTAAAAAGTTATACGAAAGGTTATACTCAAAAGCACTATAGATAAATCAAAATGAAATCCCCTAGACTGTGCAAGTAACCCAAAGAATGATATAAAAATAAATAACAGAGAAAACAACATTAAAAATTAATAATATGGCAAGCATAATCAAGAGAATTCTACCAAATGTTTAGTGAAAAAATGGCACCAAATCTACAAAAACTTTTCCAGAAAATAGAAGAGGAGGGAACACTACTTAATTTATGTTTTGAAGCTATATAACTCTGGTATCAAAATCAAATAAGTAGCTCAAATCAGGTGCTCTGTGATAACCTAGAGGGGTGGGATGAGGTGGGAGGTGGGAGGAAAGTTCAAGAAGAAAGGCACATATGTATATCTATGGCTGATTCACGTTGATATATGGCAGAAACCAATACAATATTGTAAAGCAATTATCCTCCAAGTAAAAATAAATAAAATTTTAAAAATCAAATACAGAATGAAAAATTACATAGCAATATTGCTTAGGAATATAGATACAAAAATCCTTAATAAAGCATCGGTACATGGAATCAACATGAAAAAGAATGATACAACATAAGCAATCAGGTTACGTTCATGATGCAAGACTAATACTTGGGAATCAATGTAAGTATCACATAATCATATGTGATGTAGAAAAAGCATCTAGTAAAGTTCAACACCCATTCTCAGTAACTCAGAAAACTAGGAGTAGTGGGAGATTTCCTTAACCTGATTTTTAAAAAAAAATCTACAAAAGGCCTCCTGAAATCATATTTACAAATGAAGTGAAGAAGTTAATGCTTTCCCCCTAAGATTTTGTTCAAGGCAAAGATGTTTGCTTGCTCTTCTGACAATCTGTTAATACTGCCATCATCATGTTCTCTTACGAGGAAGTCCCTGTTTAAATAGAGTCAAGTCACACATGTAGGATCACACAAATGTCAGCACTGAGGCTTCTGGGTCCATTTAGTTCTGAGATATTAGTTACTAATGAATCATATAACATTAAATCTGTCACCACCTCTGGGTGGTAGCCAATAAGTGATTTATAATATTCCACCTGAAAGCTGGTAAATGTATCTTGCAAATGCCCTGACGTTTCATGTGGACTTTAGGCAAAACATACAAGCACTTCAGTTCAGTTCAGTCACTCAGTCATTTCTGACTCTTTGTGACCCCATGGACTGCAGCATGCCAGGCTTCCCTATCCATCACCAACTCCCAGAGTTTACTCAAACTCATGCCCATCAAGTCGGTGATGCCATCAACCATTTCATCCCCTTTTCTGCCCGCCTTCAATCTTTCCCAGCATCAGGATTTTTTCAAATGAGTCAGCTTTTCGTATCAGGTAGCTAAAGTATTGGAGTTTCAGCTCCAACATCAGTCCTTCCAATGAATATTCAGGACTGATTTCCTTTTGGACTGACTGGTTGGAGCTCCTTGCAGTCCAAGAGACTCTCAAGAATCTTCTCCAACACCACAGTTCAAAAGCATCAATTATTCGGCACTCAGCTTTCTTTACAGTCCAACTCTCACGTCCATACATGACTTCAACCCATTCAATTGAACTTGGCATGCGTTCTATGGTGGAATGTACTTTTAGGTCACCTGTATTTGCTAAGTTAATACAGTCATATCTGACTCTTTGTGACCCCGTGGACTATAGACTGCCAGGGTCCTCTATCCATGGAATTCTCCAGGCCATAATACTGGAATGGGTTGCCATTCCCTTCTCTGGGGATCTTCCTGACTCAGGGATGGAACCCAGGTCTCTTACATCTCCTGCATTGGCCATTGGGTTCTTTACCACCAGCACCACCAGGGAACCCCCTGAGTTGCTCAGCTGGTAGAGTATCCACCTGCAATGTGGGAGACCTGGACTTAGTTCCTGGGTTGGGAAGATCACCTGGAGAAGGGAACGGCTACCCACTCCAGTATTACGGCCTGGAGAATTCCATGAACTATATAGTCCATGGGGTCACAAAGAGTAGGACACGACTGAGTGACTTTCATTTTCACTTTTACTTTTTTAGGCAAAACATGGGTTAGGGGAGATGGAGAAACTGTATAACTGGCTGAGACATGAAGTCCATCAAGATACTCAGATAAGATGATAGTAACTAATGTAAAGTTAACCAGCTGATGACAAGAAGAGGTATAGGAAGTGAACCGGTAAACCCCAGAGGTAAGCACTGAAGAACGTCAGGAGAGCATGTGGTCTCATAGGACAGACATTATGTGAAGGTATCTTACAGGACACATTTCAAGAAATCAGAACAATAGATAAAGATTCTCAGCTTTAGGATGACATGAAGGGGCCAGAAAATTCTCAGTTGTAGGCAAGCCTCAGGTTAGAGTTCAAAGGCAGAGATTCAGGGGCAGAGGGAGAAGACTAGGGGATGAGGTATTGCTTTCTTGTAGCATTGCTCTTTAAGAAACAGATTAGCACTGCTATTAATTTATTTTACAATATGTAGTTGCTGCTGCTGCTGCTAAGTCACTTCAGTCATGTCCGACTCTGTGTGACCCCATAGATGGCAGCCCACCAGGCTCCCCCGTCCCTGGGATTCTCCTGGCAAGAACACTGGAGTGGGGTGCCATTTCCTTCTCCAATGCATGAAGTGAAAAGTGAAAGTCAGTTCGCTCAGTCGTGTCCAACTCTTCACGACCCCATGGATTGCAGCCTTCCAGGCTCCTCTGTCCATGGGGTTTTCCAAGCAAGAGTGCTGGAGTGGGGTGTCATCGCCTTCTCCGACAATATGTGGTACATACCTTCATACGCCAGGCACTCTGTTAAGCAGAGCATCTGCAGTTATAAATGATGCTTATACTGCTGTCCTCACGAAGTGTTCAGGCTAGTTAGGGTGCAGACTGTTAGCAGAGAGCTGGTTGGGGACAAACACCTAGTATTAAATTTAACCAAATGGATTGTGTGTATTTACTGTATATCAGGCACAGAACCAGATTCTGAACCTGTGGCCAGACCGCCCATGACCCCTCAGACCTCCCCTGCAAAGGAAACCCTGAGCAGATCTAGGCAGCCTTGCTCACCCAGGTGAGTATAGGTGACCTCAACAACGAGGACTAGAGGACAGGTAAGAATATGGGATGCTGGGAAGATAGTGCCCTGCCTTTCCTGCAGGACTCTCCCTCTTGTACATCACCTGCTTCTCACCTTTGCCCTCATTTAAAATTGCTCATCAAAAGCCGGAAACCACAAAGGCATGAAGATGTGGTGGGGTTGGGGGCTGGGATGGGAACTCAATCTAGAGGCTCTTGGTAACCTAACAGTTTCATATAAATTTGAAAATAAATTAGTCTGACATAAAGGAGTCTTTGGCATTTATGTCAAGTTTAGATTTGCATTTTCTGGTGAGTCCAGGTGGAAAATTGTGTAAAATGTTAGACTTCATTGAGCAGCCAGATGCTGTGTCCCAACTGAGATTTTGTGGGTCAATACATAACTCAGACCCATAAAGTATCTGGTGATAATGGGGAAGACTGTAATTTCTTTTAACAGATCAGAAAACAGCTGGTTGGTTTTCCCTTTAAGAAAAAAAAAATCCTTTTTTTTTTTTTTTTTTTTTTTCTGAAAAAGCCAAATATCAACATACCGGCACAGTTGGAAATACCGAGCATATTATTCTTATCAATCAAATGTCAAAACCACAGACCTTTGCCTTTCCAGATCACTGATCTAATGGTGGTGCAGAGTGAGTTAGTTTCTCAGAGAGGCATTTGAATCTTCGCAGGGTCCATGAGTCTAGTGGGAATTTGGGGTTAATGTGAGTGCATTTGAGAGAAATGGCTATCAGAATCTCAGATGGACGGAAGGAATCTAACGATTTTTTTTTCTTATTTTATAATGGATTCAGTTCCACCTACTGTTTCTTTTTCCTCAATTCCGACTTAAATTTCCCCAATTCTTCATCATTACCATTCAGTTTCTAAAACACTGCCTGGCTACATCTTCTGTATTTGAGTTCATATTGGAATGGGGATATTGTAAGTTAAGGGCAAGTAAGCTTAGTAGTAGTGTAATAGTGAGAAAGCAGTCCTTTAGATAATAATGGGAGGAGGGGAAGGAGGAGAGGAGGCAGTGGAAAGGGCAGTTGTAACAAAATAGAATTAATATCATATAGACAGAGCAACCGAAGCCCGGTATTTTTTGTTTCTAGTCCTTGACTGTCCACAAGTTTCTGTGTAATATGGTACAAATTACATCCCCACTTGCCATCAGCACTTTCCACCTTCAGGGATACCCAGAGATTTTCATTAAATACAAGAATACCAGCTGGCTCCCCTGGTGGATCAGCAGTAAAGAATCCACCTGCCAGTGAAGGAGACGCAGGTTTGATTCCTGGGCTAGGTAGTTCCCTTGGAGAAGGAAATGGCAACTCAATCCAGTATTCTGGCCTGGGAAAACCCATGGATAGAGGACCTGGTGGGCTATATTATAGTCCAGGGGGTCACAAAGAGTTGGACGTGACTTAGCAGCTGAACAGCAACCATATAAGAAAACCCAGGTAGTGTAGCAGGTGTGTCTGTTGCAATCCATATTCCTTGACAACGTTGAGTTCACCTGTAGCTCCAGTAGATAACTACCAGCAAGGCAACGTGTCTCTCCTTGATTTCTTTGTTTGAGGGCTTGCTCTGGACACACGAATTTTCTCTGTCCCGCAAGTAGTAGGGAGCTAATGCTGCCAGAATCAATGTTCAAGAGCTAGGGGGTGAGAGTCAGTGACAAAGGACCTGAGCCTCTCCAGCTTCGGGTAGGAAAGTGTTAATGTTTCTCAGAGAGACCTCTGTGGGTTTGAGTCCCAGTTGTTCAGACTGCTGAGCCTCCTCCCCACCGATGTGCTCTTTTTTGTTTTTCCCATTCACCTTTTCGCTTTCCCATTCCCTCTCTTGTACTTCCTAAAATCATCTCCCAAACAAGCTGTCCGCTTGCAAGCCCTTGTCTCAAAGTCTGCTTTAAGATGGACAGATGAGACAGACTGACCGTATAGTTTTTAACTGGAGGATAGTTGCTTTACCATGTTGTGTTAATTTCTGCTGTACAGGAAAATGAATCAGCTGTAAGTGTACATGTATCCCCTTTTTTGGATTTCCTTCCCATTTAGGTCATCACAGAGCATCAAGCAGAGTTACTTGTGCTGTACAATAGCACAGCAGGTTCTCATTATGCATCAATTTTTTACATAGTATCAGTAGTTATATACATATATATACGTGTATATATACATATATATACACGTATATATATGTCAATCCTGATCAGCCAGTTCATCCCTTAACCCTTTGCCCCACTGATGTCCATACATTTGCTCTCTATATCTGTGTCTCTATTTCTGCTTTGCAAATATGTTCATCGGTACACTTCTAGATTCCTTATATATGCAGTAATATATGATATTGTTTTTATTCTTTCTAATTTACTATGTATGAGTCTTATTTTACTCAATGGTATACATATGTATGCTTGTGTATATATATGCATATATATATATATATACACACACACACAAATCTGGGTCTCCAGATTTTCTGCCTCATTACTTGTATCACCCTCGTGTCCAATTATAATCCACCTCATAAACAGGGTTCATGTTTTAGAAGATAAAGACTGCATCTGAGCAGTCACTTCTCATGGCAGTTTTGGCTAATCCATTATCAAAACCATTATTTATATATATATGTGTGTGTGTGTATATACATATATATACATGCATGTATGTATATATATATATATATATATATACATACACATGCACTTACCTTTCCCAGAAAATCAGTCTACTCATAGTAATTAACTGAACAAAAGACATTAAAAGTCAGGAGAAGGCAAGAGGCAGATGTCCCAAACCCTTGGGACTAGCAGGAATTAAGAAATTCGTGGATCGGTGTTACAATAAATGAGACCTACATGATGCCACATGAAGGGATGCATTAAGCACCAGTTACATCTGCTGGATAACAAAGCTATTGATCACAAGAGAGTTGCTTAGAGGGAATTCAACTAAGAAAGATACTCTCTGATGAATAGAATTATTTGTAGGAGTGACGGTTCTGGTGGGATTGAAATACAGTATAAATCTCTTATGTGTATGATACTCAGCAACAGCAGAAATGTAGTTATTTATAGATGCTCATTATGCACCTTCGGCAGCCTTTACTAGATTTCTTACACATATTGAGTGCCACTAATTACAGGATTCTGGGGTTTACAAACATACAGAGATAGCTAAACTGATAATATAAAGCTTTCAGATTTATAATAATCTTAGGTGTAACACTGGTGACTTCTATCGGTACACTGAAACAAAATAAAAATAAATGACATCATTGTTGATGTACATACCTTATATTTCTTTCCTCAATTTTAAGTCTGCTGAAAAAGAGAGAAAATTTCCTGAAAGATACGCACTGCTACTATTTCATATGTTTAGCAGACATCTGTCTATTAACATAGACATCTTTTCCTCTCTATCTAGGACAGTAGAGAGGAGCAGATACAGGCCTTTCCAGGGAAGATAATCATTCTGAGAAAACTAGGAACTGGACCAAAAGTAAAGAGGCTTGACGCTCTGTGACCATACACTGTATGTTGGTAAAAGGAGCAGCTGACATTTTGTTCCAAGATAATGGGCTTTGGTAATGGATTAGCCAAAACTGCCATGAGAAGTGACTGCTCAGATGCAGTCTTTATCCTCTGAAACATGAACCCTGCTTATGAGGTGGATTATAATTGGACATGAGGGTGATACAAGTAACGAGGCAGAAAATCTGGAGATCCAGTCCTGAAGGGTACAGAGACAGAGAGGAAGGGATTAGAGGAAGACGCTGTGGTGCCAAAGAAGGAGAGAGGGCTCCCCTGATGGCCCAGTGGGTGAAGAATCCACGGCAATTCAGGACATACCAGAGATGAGGGTTCTATCTCTGGATCAGGAAGATCCTCTGTAGAAGGAAATGCAACCCCGTCCAGTGTTCTTGCCTGGAAAGTCCCGTGGAGAGAGGAGCCTGGTGGGCTACAGTCCAAACGGTTACGAAGAGTCAGACACAACTGAGTGGCTAAGCACAGCACACAGAGAGAAAAGTATTAGTATTTTGTACATCGGATTTCACAGGGATTTAAAAATCCCTGATTTTTAAAAGACTTTTTCAAGAGAAAAAGACTCTAATGTGTGAGAATCTGGCTTCCTCACTTCTCTGTGTATACTACAATTTGGTTTGACACAATTTTAACAGGGGATTGTTTAGATACAAGAAGGAAAAACTGAGCCACATAGTAATGTCACTCACATGTTTAAAGGGACTGAACTTGGAAAAATAGCTTGACACTTTCTCCCTGGTCCCAGGCAGTAAATCATGCAAAGAGCAAAAGAACACAGGAAGACAGATGCTAACAAGATTTAAGAAAAATAACTTTCTTAGACTATTTTTGCTATAAAGATTATACTAGTCTCATAAATTAAAGCATGCCTATTTTTTCTTCTCTCAAATTACTTTTATGTCACTGAATATTCATAGAATTTCCCTGTAAGTTTATCTATAATCTGTTGTTGCTAAGATTTTTGGCTTGCATATTTTATTTAAGT